>VKOC01000006.1:6993803-7014202 GCA_009364415.1 Spea multiplicata
GCATATCATGGGGCACAGTGGCATATGGGGGTATAAGGCATTTCTGGGGCCGAGTGGCAAGCCTGGGGCATGTGCATAACTGGGGGGCAGGTTGGAAAATGACAGGAAATAAAAACAAAATATTTTTCTTAATCATAGCTTTTATTTAAAAAAAAAATAGTTTACATGAATTAACATTTACTGGTAAAACTTTTTTCCTATAGGGTCGTCTTATATTCAGGCTTTTTCTTTTTTTTCCTAAATGAATATTCAGATATGGGGGGTCGTTTTATGATCAGGGTCGTCTTATAATCGAGCAAATACGGTAGTAAGCAGTGGGGACACCACCATGTTTGGAAAGCTACATGCAGGAGCACTGCTCCAATGCTAGTACTGTGACCAAGTAGTGGTAAGAAAAATGCTACATCTGCCTCAAAAATCAAAAAAATTATGATCAGCTTTCACCATCATCAACGGCTTTACCTGTGATCACTAGTGCAGGCAGCTATCACTAGTGCCTTGTTTATGTTCCAACATTGCAGTTAAATACGTTGAACATTGACAGTTTTTTTAAAAGAAAATATAATAAAAAGGGCTACTGCCATCTTCTCTGGCTCCTTGTTAGCCAACAACAAGTTGCAGTTCTCTATAACAGCTATCACCCTATAGTATACAAAAGAAAAGTATCTAACAATGTGCACATAGACAAAGCTAAAATGTATTTTTTATCTTAACATCTTAACATCTTAAAGCCAACCAAGCATACCAATCCATTCAAGTATTTAGGCATCATCGAACTGTTCAGTTCTTGTAATTTCCAACCGGTCCATATTTCTTTATTTGTTCTTTTGTGCAACATGTCTGTCTGGGGCTCACTACCTAGTACTGCTTGTGGTGCAAGCAAATGAAACAAATATTTGATAAAAGGCTATTGAATACTTTGTTTATAAGCCATACTGGGGGGGGCTGTGTCTTTGCACAGAAAGTCTAGGATCCAACAGATAATTTAATAGCAGTTTTTTTTTCGTTTTAATCAGCCGTGTAAATTTACCATACTGCGCTTGGTAACAGTTCCAGTGACAACTCGACTGACAGAAGTGGTTAAAATGCAAGAGCTTCCTTTTCTTAATCTTCTAGCTGTGGCTCACTTTAAAGTTAGTATTGATTATTTTGTAAAATCTTCTGTATTTTCAATGTTCTTGTGTTGATGCAACAATAATTGACTATTTAATTACACTGAATTGTGTTTTCTTACATAAAACTAGAACGTGTAATAAATCTCCTTTTGAGAAAGATTTTGGAAACATAAAGGCATCTGTGTAGGAACATGCCGCAGTGCAATTTAAATGAGAAATAGTACTTGTCAGACAAGGCAGTGTCAGCCTGCAAGTACATCTGGAGACTGTTCTTCACATTTCATGACAGCAAAGCCAGCAACTGAAATGTTAACAAGTGATGCCATGCTGATGGAGGTATTTTTAATTCATAAAGTAATCAAAAATATACATGTCAACTGCATTTTAATTCATAAAAACAATATGCTTAACATTAAAAATACATAAAGTGAACTACCGTATTTGCTCGATTATAAGACGACCCCCCAAAATCTGAATAGTAATTTAGGAAAAAAAAAAGAAAAAGCTGAATATAAGACGACCTATAGGAAAAAGTTTTACCAGTAAATGTTAATTCATGTAAACTATGTAAACTAAAAGGTATGATTGAGAAAAATATTTTGTTTTTAATTCATTTTATTTTCCAACCTGCCCCCCAATTATGCACATCTGCCCCCTGGCTTGTCACTCTGCCCCATAAATGCCTTAAACCCCTATATGCCACTGTGCCCCATGATATCCATTTTAACCCTCTAAATGCCACTGTGCCCCATGATATCCATTTTAACCCTCTATATGACCACTCTGCCCCAGAAATGCCTTTTGACCCCCTATGTGCCACTCTGCCTCCAGAATTGCCTTATACCCCTATATGCCACTCTGGTATTTAAGGGGTTAAAAGGCATATTATGGGGCAGAGTGGCATATAGGGAATGTATAAGGCATTTAAGGAGGCAGAGTGGCGTATAGAGGGTTAAAAGGCAATTCTGGAGGCAGAGTGGCATTAAGGGCACCCTGCCTCTAGAAATGCCTTATGCCCCCCATTTAACACTCCATCCCCCTCCCTCCTCCAAACTTACCGGAGTGATCTCTGACAGCCGGGGAAGGTCTGCGCGATGGACGCAGACAACCCCCGCTGCTAACCGCACCTCCTCCCAACTGCAGCGGAAGTTGTCTATGCGAATCGCGTAGAGCTCTACACGGTGTCCGGTGCTAAGTCTCAGAAGTACCGATAAGTTGGGGGGGAGACAGGAGGATGCAGGTCCCTGCATCGCTGCGGGGGATCTGGATCTTAGTCTCATAGTCAGACCTAGTTGAGGTCTGATTATAAGACGAGGGGTATTTTTCAGAGCATTTACTCTGGAAAAAACCTTGTCTTATAATCGAGCAAATACTGTAATTATCTTTGTTTAAATAGCAGTAAATGGGTATTGATGGCTATGATAATCCAGTGAGTAACATATATATATATATATAATATATATAGTAATTGTATTTTATTTTGAGATGCCTTTTTTTTTCTTGCGCTGTAAGTCACTGGAGGCTGTCAGCAGGAAAATGTACAGAAAAGCTATACAGTGTACACATTTCATGCCTGGTTGCATCTCATCATAATTTGTTTGCTTTTTTCTCCTTGTCAGTAAATTCTCAGAAGTTTAAGGTGTTTTATATAGATTTTTTTTTCAATTAAATACTAAATTGAATGTCATCAAGGATATTTATGGTTGAGACATAATGTATGATAATATATTGAACATTTGCGATGCTTCTAACAACCTAACATCTTATCCTGATGTGGTGATTATAGCTAATATATTCTTAAAGTAAAAAAGAGAATGCTGAGAGAATGGCTTATTTAATCCAAAATATATGTACAGCACTGCAGGACGTAGGGGCTTATTTATTAAGTCAAGAGTTAAGGGTTGAGGTGGGATGAAACATGTCTTCCCATAAAGGACACCCAGCAGTCAGTAGCAGCCGTCCCTCGCGATCCCAGTGTTCATAGCGATGCTGGATCGCGCATCATTGATGACGTACCTGGTACGTCCCGGCCTGGCGGTGACCTGTGACCAGGAAGTACCAAGTACGTCCCGGTCTTGAAGGGGTTAAAATATGTCCCAGGGAAAGATGTTGTTTGTTTACAAACTGCACTACTGGCAGTTTGCAAAACATGGTAAGGGTTCCTGGGGCGGAGCATCTGGAAGAGCAGGGTGGGCCAGTGCTCCAGCAGCACTAATTGCTGTTTCGATCCAGTCCAGAGCCTGCATTCTGGACAGGAGCTCCACAGGGGTGGACTAAGTAGCAGCTCACCTGTGGTTGATTAATTAGCAGGCAGAGGGTAAAAGGGATTGAGTCTGATACAGAGGGGGAAGCCATTGTTATGCCAGCTAGGAGAGCTGATGAACTGAGGGGTGGTTTCTTTCTGCAAAGCCGTTTTGATGGTAACTCGTGACTGGTTTAAAGGTGAATGTTTGGAGCTGTTTTGTCCCAAGCAAGCACTCAAGCAAAAGCAAAGACTGTTATTCTGCGCTGCTTATAACTGCTGCTGTTTATTCCTTTAAAATAAACATTGAAACTGAGCTGGATGTGTCCTGGGCTTCATTTACCCTACAAGACTGTGATTACAACCAAGATCCTTTACAAAAATCCCAAGGAAAATGGAGGCCTGTCACAATATATATATATATATATATATATATATATACATACATACAACACAAAAAATACATACAAGAAGGGAAGCATTCCCTAAAAAGCATATACATTCAGATTCTGGCAGTGCTGCTGAAATGACCAACATGTACACACAACAAAGCAAGTTATCAGTGTAAGCACTTATCTAAGGAATAAATATTGGCTATTCCATCACACTATATGGCCATGGTTTGCTTTGCCCACCACTACGTCAAAATATCATAATTAATCACCATATAGTGCGATGGAATCCCTGATTTATATATCTATGCTTCAGATGCTTTAAGATAGTATTTGTTGGTTGTACGCTTTGTTGTGTTTACATGTTTGTCACTTCAGCAGCACCCCATATTCTGGATGTTTATGCTTTTTAGGGTTTGCTTCCCTTTTCTGTATTTTTTGTGCATGTATATATGTTGTTAAAGTGAGAACACAAAACAGTTGAATAAAATGACAAAATGAAAGTATTTTTTCTTTAACCCTTTAAGGACCGGGTGTTTTGTAAATGTTCTGCTCCTACTTAGAGGCTGTTATAACGCTCCCGAGGTCCTTGTGTTTAGCTTTAACTTTCTTCTTTCTTCATCAGCCTTTGAACAAAAACCACAAACTTTGACAGGAAAGTATTAAAATACCAGCATTTGAATTTCCAAAAATATATGCTTTCATAGGGTAAATTGAATTGCCCAGATTCAAAGCACACAGTCACAAGGCCCCTGATTATTTTTTTTTTTGTGTTGCTGAATGATTTCAGCAGCACCGACTGAGCTTAGGAGGCGATAGTTAATCGCTTCATAAACTCTTTTTAAGAAGCCGGCCGCCATAATATTGAATATGGTGAATGTGAGAAGGAATTCCTGAGAACGATTACACAAGGCCTCTGGAACTTTTTTTGGGTGTTGCTGAATGCCTTAATATCAAGGCATTGTACCAACCCTGCTCTTTTCTTTGCTCATTGGTCCGTAACTGTATGTTTTTCCGTCACGTGCCTGGTGTGTCGTTGGACGTTAAGGAGTTAAGCAGGTACGTTTAACTGATAAAAGAAGAGTTAAAGCATCTTTTATAGGAAATATGTTTTGAAGTGTACTAAAAAGGGTTGTCGGAGCGCTGCAATTTGCTCCGTCTGCAATTTACTTCTGTATGGCGAAGAAAGATTTTCTTTAAAGAGAAGGTTGATATTTTTATTCAGCCAATAACAAACAAGCACAGTATTGCGTAATTGTCGAAGTTACGCATCTATTCAGACTACTTGGGAGACTGTTTATTTTTCAGCTTAAATTGTTCAGTAATGGTCAATAAAATCGTAGAAAACTGTGTCGGCTGGAAAGTAGTCTTGATTTATTTATTAGGAATTTATTAGGAATAAAAGAGAAATTATACCTTTAAGACTACGTTTTACAAAGTGCCTCCAGAATACCTTCCTTCCCTAGATTATATTTAATTGGTCAAACAGAAGTTTACCTGTAGATAACAGTGAAAACAAAGTGGGTGATGTTGGTTGTTGTGACACATTTTGGAATCACTGGGTAACAGGTGGAAGCAGCCAAAGCCAGACTAAGATGCAAAGCAGGTACCGAGTCCCCCCCTTTACATGTTTTTACCATAAAAGCTTTGTGCACCAAAGATAATTGAATAAAGCTCACTTGTAAACTTGAGCTTTATTAATTTTAAAATTGGAAATCAAGTATTATACTAGACAAACATACAATGCAAGAAATAATGTTTTTGAAACTCTATTATGAGTTATTGTCAACACAAATTATGCTGCAAGAGCGAAAAGGGCAAGTATTTTATTTCATAGAGTAAAGTGTAGAATAAACAGCTGTAACTATCAAGCACGTTGTTGACCTCGTGTCACGATTGCACAATGATTTCAAGTGAAGAACGGTGGAAATAAAGGAATTTGAGATGTGACTGGCTATTGGTATTATGTTATATATATTGCTTACATCTATACCTGGGAGTTCTCTAGGTTTGACCCAGAGTCTCTTGTTGAAGCACTTACGGTGCGATCGTTCAGCTGGTAATTACCCTGACTGTCATGCCTGTTCAAACCTCAAGGTCACAGGTTCAAATCCTGGTGGGGTCAACCCAGCCCTCCATCCTTCTGAGGTAGATAAACAAGTACCACTGATTGAGTAATAATAATATATGTTATTCAACTTCCAAGAACACACACTAAAAGTGGTTTGATTCCCAACATACTAGTTGCTGTGTGTTCAGTGGACCTCTGGGTCACTCTCTTCTTTCTCTGGACAGTGGAGCGGCATTTAGCCATGTTCACTCTCTGGCCAATTCTCCTCCCAACCCATAGATTGATACTTGGGGCTCTACTCTGTTGCTAGCCCAATCATACCACACCTACCATGAAGCCAGGACCACCCCCCACAAAGTCACTTTGTCATAAACTTCCCCGTTGTAACATAAAATAAGGAGACAATCCTTTGAATACCTAGTGCATGTTTCAGAAACTGCCCTCTGAGAGCTCACCCAGGTCATTTTTATTGCTTAGTTCTAAAGTGTGAAAGAAAATCGGATTATTGGACATCATCCTCTACCCTAGAAAAGCAAATGCAAGATCTAAAACTAAACATACATAGATGACAAGTCTGAACCTGATATCATGCAATCTCCTTAATAAGTCTAACTGATTGCATTAACACCTCTTTAAAATATATTTTCAACTGTACTTGGTGCTGGAGGGGTTTTCCTTTAGAAAAGTGTCTGAGTAAATGTAACTTTATAACTTTGCTGATAGAAAAAAGCTATAAACGGTTCTTTACAGATAAAAAAAGTAAGTTTGGAATTTCTCTAAACACAGCAGGTTATGCCCTTGTTTTTATGACAAAAATATTAGAAGAGATTGTAAATGTTATCTTTGTTGACTGCAAATTACTTTTTCAAACAGAGATTTTTTTGAGTGACATGAGGCTGGCAGGGATGTTTCGGCTAAGAGGGTACTTAGACAGTACCTCAGGCACTTCAACAATTTATCTTTTATTCCGTCTAATAAATTGAGTTCCTGGCTGTTATCCTGTTTTAAAACTGAAGATGAAAAAATCTGTCTTGTTTCTATAATTCAATATGGCTTGAGGTAAAAATGAGTTGGATTGTTATGCATATTGAACGAATGGGGAAGGAAGAGTCTTAAGATGACAAATGTTCGATTACACTATTTGCCCAAAAACTATAGCTATTGGTGCTTGGGAGCCATTACAAGGCTGGTCCATTGACAGTTAACTCTTTTATCCAAGGATTTCCCTAAGCATCAATGCATATATTATCAATGCATATATGGGATACAAATTCCACTACAAATCTAATCCATTTACCTTCTGCCATCTTTCTTTATCATTGCATATGTGTGTTCAAGATTCACCAATAACTAAAATTACCATTTCAATCCTATATACAAAATATTAGCAGAAATGAATTAAAAAACTAGCAATATGCAGTCTCAACTCTTGGCATTTTGGTAAAATGTATGGCTGGACAACACTTGTCTGCCACTCATGAAGATCTTAGAACCTGCTAAAACTCCTCCTAAGAATATTGGCCTTCCTTTTGGTAGTAAGTCTGTATTTTGGAAGACTCAGTTATTGACCTCTGTGGCATTTTTTTAATGATCAAATTAATTTTAGGGAGCAGCATTTATTAACAGCATATATATATATATATATAGTTGAAGCGGAAGTCATATCTCAAGCACAAAGATACTGCATAATATGTCACATAATGACTTTGAATAAGCAAAAACAAAGGGGTGGACATACTAAATAATGTACATGAAACCATATCATATGCAGTGTGACTGCTACCAGTGGTATATATCAGAGAATATAAATGTCAGATTAGAGTAATAACAGCTACATAGGTCAAGCCATATAGGCTCATATGTAATTCTTTGCTGTAGACAACAATTAAACATGTCTCAATTAATAACTAGTCGTAAATAACTTGAACTTAATTGTATATTTTATATGCTAGGACCCTTGAAAGTAGCAGTAAGACCAGCCTTTACAACCTAATGTTCCATTGTAGTATTAAGGTGTCTTCTAAGATATGATTGTTGGAAGGTTATGGCATATCTCATGTTCACACACTATATGATGAGCTATTTGAAAGAGTAGTTCATCAAAAGTCTATAACATGGAATGTGAAATCTATGGTTATCTATCTATATCTTCACAAGCTTATGATTAAATTCAAATAAGATCAAATTATATCGTAACTTCAAAATATCACTTGCCTACTTCTGGCACCGAGCTGTATTGATGGATCGAAACATGGCAGCAGTTTCTTGAATGGTGAAAATTAGTGCGTCTTGTGTTTTTTATCAGTGCCATTTAAAAGTTCTAGTAATCATACATGAAAAAGCATAGATGAAGCACCACAAATACAAAAATTCAGAGCGTAGATTTTAAAATTGTTAAAAAGAAGGTAAAGCTTTTGTTTATTATTTTCCATAAAACATTTGGATATGATGTATAATCAGATTCTTGTTAGTTTAAACCATTATGGGTAACGGTGGGGATTTTTACAGATATAAAACTCATAATCTCACAGTGCATGTCATCTAATCATCTGTAAAATAATGTTTATTTATGATTTTAACTTTTTACATTCCCTTAATGTAGACATCATTACTGTTGCATTGAACCAATTTTTCGTAATTAAAATATACAAAATAGAGTGTTTTAAAACAGATGTCAGAGCTGTAACAGTATCTGTACTTTACACCAAGGGGCCATTGTCAGTTGAATAAGACTCTCCGGTGAGCCCTTTCAATGTACACGGCAGTTGAAAAGGATGCACGATTCAAGAAGCACATAATTTCCCTTGCGAGTTCTTCCACTAATGTAAACTGCGTCTGTGCTTAGTTAGGTCAAAAAGTTTCAATCTGTGATCTTTCCAAGCCACAATTATACAGATAACTTTAGTTTAACTAAATAGTTAATTGAGCAATGCAGTTTATCATGAAATTTCCACAACACTGTGTTTATTTGCCAAAAGGTTCCCCAAATGTAAGTTGTAACATACATACGAGGGCCTGTGACCGAAGGCAAGTCACGCCACATTTATTGAATAGACTCAATCATTTTTTACTGCCTCTTATACCCTTCTATTTTACAAACCTAGTCTCAGACCTGTTCTCTTCTTTTTTCTGGTCCACTTCCTCACTATCTTCTGTGAGTCCTCCATCATTTTCCCTTCCCCTTGCTTTCTCACAGTTTCCCTCTGCTTTTCTTCTTCTCTTTTCCTCTTCTTCTGCGATTCACCTTCTCTTCTTTCTCTTTTTTTTCTCACCATAAACAGGTTCATTAACCAAAGTGGTGGTTGACAAAATAAATTGTGACCACTGTATAAAGAGTTAAATGACTTTGTTAGCATACCGTGACTTTAAATAAGTATCTTATAGCCTCCAAAGAAGTGCAAGATTACAGTAGACCTTTACTTGGGTGGCAAGTGAAGCCAAGTGCTTTCTATTGTCTTTTGTCTCCCTCCAGCACACACACTCACTCTAACACACACGCTAGGTTTGTTCAGCCACGTTCAATCCAAAGGGAACTCCACTCACTCTTGTCAAGAGATGATGATCCACATATCTAGATTTTTGTACTACTACCTATATTTATTTTGTAATATACTTTAACACAGATCTCATGCCGTGTTTTGTCTTTCAATAACATTTCATGTTATCATATTATATGTATTTAAGGATTTCAATTTATCCGTACTATGAAATCCTTTTTATTAGAAATATATACTCTGAACAAAAGGAACATCTAAAGTATAATATCACATTTCTCTTTAAAACATTATATTTTTTTTTATATTACAATTTCTTGTAAGATACAGAAGTGGGGCAGGAGACATGTCCACTTGCTTTGTGCTTGTTGGTAATCTTGTATAATCTAGTATATTCATAATCTTCTTACAGAGTTCTTCTCAATGTTTTAACATTCACTACTGATTGAAATTAATATTTACTTCAGAATGCTATATTTTTATCTCGACTTGAATTTACACAAGGCCGATACATGACACCAGAATTTGGCATTGCATTAGTTGCACTATTATGGGGTTGGTTGAAGCTGTAATCCTGTAGTATACATGAGTGGCTTGCTTCTGTTTCAAGCTACTTTAATAACATGGAATTCTAATGACCACAGAGCTAATGGGAGAAAAGGCAGGATATGGCAAGTGAGCATACAGAAATATATATAACTAATACACAGATTTCCCATAACATTGTGACCACTCACAGGTAAAGGGAATAGCACTGATAATCTTGTTATCATGGCACCTGTCAGTGGGTGGGATAAATAAGGTAGGAAGTGAGCATTTTGTCCTCAAAGTTAATGTGTTAGAAGCAGGAAAAATTGGCCTAATTGTGATGGCTAGACGACTGGGTCAGAGCATCTTCATAACTGTAGCTCTAATAGCGTGTTACTGGTCTGCAGTGGTCGGTACCTATCAAAAGTTGTCCAAGGAAGGAAAAACAGTGAACCAGCAACAGGGTCATGGGCATCTTAGGCTCACTGATGCTCGTGGGAGGCAAAGGCTGGCCCATGAGGCCAAATCCAAAAGATGAGCTACTGTAGCTCAAATTGCTGAAGAAGTTAATGCTGGTTCTGATGGAAAGGTGTCAGAACACACAGTGCATCATAGTTTGGTGCCTATGGGGCTCCATAGCTGCAGGCCAGTCAGGGTGGCCATGCTGACCCCTGTGCACTTCACAAAGAACTGGACCAGATACGACAGCACACCTTCAGAGGTCTAGTGGAGTCCATGCCTTGACGGGTTAGGGCTGCTTTGGCGGCAAAAGGGGGACCTACACAATATTAGGCAGGTGGTCATAATGCTCATAATTATGTGATAAGTGGCCAATTAATATATTCATTGGTAGAAAGCTTCCCAATTGAAATCAATTAAGAAATATACCCCAACCTTACAGAAGGCTTGGCCTTCCATTGTCTTTAAAGGTAAATTTGAAACATGGTTATATTTGCAAATTGAGAAAACAGCATTTGGTCCAGTCCTGACGCACCACTAATATAATGTAAATGAGACAGCAATATTGCCAAGTAGTAAAGAAATAGTCATGCTATAGAACAGACATGCTCATTTGCTACCAGGCTTTGTATGTGATTTTGTGATTGCATTTAAACAATGTATACAAATGTCTTCAATATTAGGCATCATTGTTTGTATACCATTTTATATGTAAAATGAATTATAACTAATAATAGCTGGTTTATTTTTCTTATAATGATGTAGGATGGGAGGTGAGGGGATCTAGGTAGCCCCTATGCTACCCTACTAACTGGGATAAAGCAGTTGTATTATTATTAGTAGTAGTAGTAGAAGTAGTAGTAGTTGTAGTAGTAGTAGTATTTGCAATATGTA
Organism: Spea multiplicata; assembly: GCA_009364415.1. NCBI lineage: Eukaryota > Metazoa > Chordata > Amphibia > Anura > Pelobatidae > Spea > Spea multiplicata. The sequence continues at coordinate 7,004,999 of VKOC01000006.1, forward strand.
TATATATATATATATATATATATATATATATATATATATAATATATATATATATGGGTTGCTTTTCAATTCATAGCAAGTGAGCACATTTGACTTGCTTCTTAATCTTTTTTTGTGAATAGACGCCATCAGTGATGCTCACTTCACGTGCCAGTAGGTGACCTTCCTGACGGTCTATAGGTAATTATGCTGAGATTAAAGGTGATACTACACAGGTCAACTAGATTTACTGCAACATTCAAACATTCAAAATCCTTTATTAGCTGACTTTTTTTATTTAGCCGTTTTATATTCTTGGGGCTGTTCTTATACATTGTAATAATTTCTCCATTCTATCAAGATATGCCTTTTATGAACAATACTGTAGGGGCAAAATTGGATTGCATTATTAAATCATACTGAATGGATCACATTGATATTATAATTTATGACATTTTTAGAATTTATGTTTTTTTTTTAAAGCCAATGGACTGTAAAACCTGATTCTAACGCAGTATAAAATACCCGATGTACGCCGATAGTTTCCTGTGATGATATTATTATGGCTAATTGAGATTATTTTAGAAAATGTCAGTATAGATTTGTGCTAATCCTTTGTGTTAGCGCTGCGGTGCTTTTTTTTTTATCATGTTAACAAATGGTCCATGTAGATCACCTCTGACACTTTAACAGAAGCATGAGTTTCAAGGGCACTGCAGTATGTCTTATTAATGCTAGCTTTTTGAACTTTGTGTCCTTATCTAATTTAAAAAAATGGAAGATGTGTCTTCCCTGTCCTAACATTTATATCTGTGTCAAGCACAGCTTTAAACCGTATTGGCGATAACACTGAGATCTATTTCTAGATTAATATAGAAAATTCTGTTTCAAAACAGCTTTGCTGTTTCTACTGACCTTAGTCAATAAAATGACTTATTTTTTATCAATAAGGAATGAACGGATACTGTAGTAATTATCAAGAACTAACAACTAATAATTATTTTATCGAAAGCCTAGATACAGTTTTTTTTTTATCAATAATGCATGTTGTTGACCTTGGCTGAAAGTAATAACACTGTCAAATGTTTTTGCGATTTGTCTCTTAATCCATTCGGTATTCTAAATTAAATGAATTTAAGATGTATTAGTGATTTCATCAAAGCCGTGTATCAGATCCACAAAACCTGATCACATGAAAATCTTCAGCATCAACCCTAAAGCAATCCAGCAGAGGTTTTCATACTTTAGTTTTAAAATTGTTTATATTCTTCAAATTTATATCTGGTCTGTCTTAGGGCATATAGACTTTTCAGTTTGTTGATAAATATATTTACACATTTAAACTAATACACTTAAAAAAAATCAAAGTTAATTTCATCGACGGCAACCCACTTCGGTTTTATGTGTTCATTGCTTGGAATATGGTACGCTAATTTATAAATAACATATTGAATTTGTTAAACAAGATTTGTTAGTTTAGACAATATGTCACAGTGATAGCAACATGGCCTTTGAAAACATTTGTTATTTTTATAATGTATACATTTACACTTCGTTTTCTGTGTTGCAGAGCTTCTTTTATTTGATAAATGTTCTCATAGTTTAATGCTTGTTTATGACAAGAAATAAAAGTATTCTTGGATAAATCATGCTATAGGTTATGAGCTGCAGAGATTACCCGTTATCTCATGAACAATAACATTTTTTAATACAATTGACTGAAATCTCATACTATTTTTTAGGTGGTTAAAGTCTAAACAACATGAAATTATTCATAGGATGTCTACCCGCTTTGAGTTGATTTACTACTTACAGTATTATACCAAACTACAAGTCTCCAAATATAAAAAAAAGGATAGACGCTCGTTCAATATGCTAACAGGTGCAATGCAGTCTCCCCACCGATCCCAAACTGGGTCATAAGACTAGAGGTGGCTCTGGCCATGGACGTGATATCCCATTCTGCAGAGGACAGCATGGGGATGTACAACAATATGGCATAATTAGCTGAAACTCATAGCTGTATGAAGGAACATGAATCCCCTCATTCCTTTCTTTTAGGCTGCCATACACTCATAGTCATACCAACTAATTACATGAAGACCAAATGAAACAAGGTACCCATTACCTACATTAAAGGGTGACATGGTACTCTTGGCATATCATGTTGTGCTGTGCACTCTTTCTGTTGTAGAACTTTGTAAAACTCAAAAAACCCTTTAGGTGTTTTATTTGTTTTAATCCTAAACTGTCTAAGTGGTTTTTTACATTATTGTAATTATTAGAGCTCGTTCTACTTATGGTTATGGCTTGCTTTTCTAAGTGCTGTGTCTCAGAACCTGACCGTGGAAAATCCACAGGTAATACACAACTTTTTTTACATACTACAGTTAGGAAGCAAGGCAAATAAACCACAAAGCAACAATCCAGACAATACTGGAATATTACTTTTTATTTAAATGGCCATTGTTTTTTTTAAACAACCTAATCAATATTTCACAATATGAATCAAGTACTTTATTTGTGAAATATGTCTAGTAATTAAATCAGTGTTGTGTAAAGAATATACTAATATTACTACTACTAAATAATATACTTGATCAGTGATAATCCCCAGGACATAGCTATCTATTCATAGCCAAAGGAACTTCATAGCTTAATGCTGGGCACACCATGCTTGAAAGCAAGGAACCAACATATAACCAATAACTCTCAATATACCTATTGCACTTAAAAACAACCTAAAATCTGTTTTTTTCTGGAACTTTGAGTACCAAAATAAAATAACATTATGTTTAAGAAACCTAGATAGTTATACAGCCTGTGCTCTCAATAAACTTCCAGTCTACAGATAAATTTAAAATCAATGGTTTTACAACAGCTGCATCATAGAAGGTCTGGAACGGAAAGATGTCTGTCTCAGTAATGACATTTTTAGGACTTTTATATGAATTATTGTTAACTCTGAATGTTCTGAAAGAATGGTGGCAGGAAATACACCCCTTCTCAACCATACTTTATTTTGAGAGTTTTTACACATAATCTAGGATTCTGGATATCGTTTTTAGAGCAGCTACAGGCTATGCATTTCGTCTGTAAATGATTTTCTTTGCAATTATGTTAAGTATAACTCGGGAATTTTACACATTTATAGAACTGCTAACTATAACTGCAACATAGTAACAGTAAGCTACTTAAATTATAAAATTCCTTCTTTAATACGGGGTATTTCCATCTGCACTTATGAATTATTGAATTATATCAATGTTAATTTAATTTTAATTAAATTTAAAGAGGTGGCCATACTTTCTTGGAGGGGTTAGTGGAGAAAATGTGTTTTTCCCCTTTTTGTCCCTTCAGTTACTTAACTGTCTGGTGAGCTATGATTATAGATTTAAAGATAAGTAAAGCTTTTTGCATAGATCTGTTTTTACATTATACTCATGCCTTTTTTAAGTCACTAAAGGACAAATGATGTGTGCTGATCACTAGCTCATAACCCATCACCTATATGAGATGTAATGTGTATGTTAGATATACTTTCAGGTTGATTAACATGTTGAAATCAGGGCCCCTACATCTTAAATACAAATATTAGTTGGCACCAAAGGATCGTATACTTTAGGGTGATGATTCAGGATTTAGATCTGTGAGTTGAAAATAACAAATATCAACATTGATATCTCTCGACTATAAATACCTTCTAAAGTATAAAACAACATAAAGATGATCGCCCCCTTATTTATGTGCATATTCCTGAAGAATTGTACCAGCATAACTTGTACATTTGAGATATATCATGATTAGTTTTATATAATAAAACATGTATTTAATAACAAAAAAGTGATATTCCTTTTTTAAATGGTAACTATCATCATTTTTTATTATTGTTTGCTAGTTCTGTTACTTAGTAAACTGTTAGTTTAATGATTAAATCCATGAAAAGTATATGGAAGAACAAACTTCATGACCATCACAAAGTATCACATGAGTGACAATGGCAGCCTCCAGGTCTGCAGATAAAGTGAGCTGATTGAAACAAAAAAATAAATAAAAAGGGTTTTTATCAATGCCGACCTGGATCACTGTATACAGCACTGGATTTTGTGCACAAAAATATTTTGTTTCATGGGTCTTCCCTTTAACTTGTACGAGACAGAATGTTAAGCGATTTTTTTGTGTGGTTAGCACATACAGCAAAGCATTTTTTTTATAGTAACTTCAGCAAGTCTATCAGACAAGTTTAGGACAGACTTTGGAAGGTAAATGTTTGAGGTGGGGAGGGGAGGGGAAAAAGTAAATTATAACGGTCACAAAAGGAGAAGATGAAGGCTAAAATGGTTTCAGTAGAAAAGTGACATAAGGGCATACATTAGCAGTGTTATGGAAGAATAGGAATCAGTTTCTTTCACAATAAAAGAATGTGAGAGAAGAGTAAAATGTGACACCTAGACAGTGTGCCTGCTTTAATAGGCGTTAATGCTTCCAACAGCAGTAAGGGGAAAGAATCTCTACAAGAAGAATAAGGAACTAGGTGCTTCACATCCATAGTTCTGGGCCGTGTGAGATTATGTCGCAGAAAGACAATCAAAAAGATTGTTCAGCAAGTAAATTAAAAATGCATCCATGTGTCATTATACTACCGACTGATGCAGGGTGCAAGAATGGTGCATAAACCAAGATGGTAGAGAAAAGGTAATAAAAACGTACCCTGAAATGCCTAAACACTTCCCAGAAATAATTATTTAACTATGTAAATTCTTCCTAATTTAGAATTTTTCATTCAATACTAGACATGTGCAAATGGGCCAAAACATTTCAGAATAGTTTTTCAGTTCATTTTTGGCCCATTTGTTTTCAGGGAATGAATTATGTTCCCTACCCTTCAATTTGGCCAACAAGTTAGTGCCCACATTCACTCTCTCACTTACTGATTCTTGTTCACTCTATCTCTCTCACTCTCTCTAAATGTTTCCCTAGCTTCTCTGGCGACCACTTTCACTTCTGCCAACCATTTCTGTATTTTCTTCATCATCTTCTATCTTTTATCTTCTCTTCTATCCACATCTCTGTAGCCATAAGCCTGCAGCAACTCAACCCAAAATGGCAGCAGGGGAGAGTTTGTCAAAAGTACCTTTATTTTGCCCCACTGTGAACATGTTGTTCTAAGTTCACCTTAGGGCAAAATGATGGCACTTTTGGTGGCATCCTCTACCCCCGCTATTTTGGGGGAAGTTCCTGTCGGGTTATGTCCGTGGAGATGCAGAGGAAGATTAAAGAGAGAAGAGAAGGGAGAAGATAAAAGATGTAGAAGTGGTCGTCAGAGAAGGTAGGGAAACACTTGGAGAGCGTGAGAGTGACCGAGAATGACAGTGTGAGAGAATGAATGTGGGAAAATTCTGAGCTGTTTAGCTTTATTTTTGTGATTCCTGGGGGTTCTGGCCTTGTTTTGGTGGCTTCATACGAATCACAGAATTTACAAAAAATTCTGTAAATTTGCAATTCGTACGAATCTGAATGCATGGGAAGGGAGGAAGGGACAAAATTAGAACCTTCTAAGGCTTATTTGCTCAACAGGTAAAAGAGATGGCTTATCGAGCTATGTGCAAACCCTGTCAGGCTTAAAACATTAAAGTGAAAGAGTTTGATCTGATTTATCTCTGGCTCTAGCACTTTTCTATGCTTACGGAGACAAAGCCTAGCTTCGAGCTTGAGAAAATGTTGGCGTATACAGCTATAGTTATTTCATGACTCTCTTAAGGATTAAAATGTTGTGGATTTTCTTTTAATTAAATTTGGCCAATCCTTGTCTATTCCTATTCTAGAAATTTTTTTTTTTCTGGGCGCAGAGTATTATGTTTTAATATAATAATGCTTCTTTATTCATCTTCCTGATATAACCACATCCTCATAATGCTGCTGCAGGAATGGATAGCCAAAGTGTATAAAATCACCAGTCTCCAACAGATTGACAAGCCGTAACATTGGGGAAAGTTTATAAATTATTTATTTATTGAGGACGAAAAAGAAATTTAAAACTAAACAAAATGTAGTATAGCAATCTCACAGTATGTTATGTTAACATTTTCTAACACACCATATGGCGTTTTTAAAGATATTTGCACTAAAAGAGTTTCTCTCGCATTTTCTATCTCTTCTGCTGACAAGATATATCTCAGCAAGCAACTGACCTCTCCCTGTCTGATTGCTCATTCTGGAAGTTTTTAAGGTGTAGTAAGAAGTATTATAACTGGGGAAAAAACAGGAGATCGGAGGATGTCCAGTTAAGTTCCCGCTGTGCCCAAAACCATTGATCACAAACATCCTAAAAATTTTCAGACTGGAAACTTTTCTTTTATGACATGATTTTCCTTTATTCTTAATGTCGAAGATTGCCTCTGCTCCCCCCAGACTATATCAACCTCACTAACATTTGATAGACCTGCTATGGTACCAATGTCAGCAAAGGAGTTCATAGCTAACCCGTGTGATACATTCTACAGGTTGGCACATCCCCAAGGCCTGATCCCATGTGTTAGACCCCAGTGGCGGTGCAGTTTATAGAAGTAAAACACAATCCTTCACTAAGGACCTGCTTTTGTAAGATGACATGATTCTTTTAAATCAGATCAGGAGACATTTTGTGTAATGGAGTGGATAAGGAATGAAGCAGTGGCATCACATGTGGATGGCAATAAGACATTACATCCACCCAAGTGACTGAATCATGACGTTTGCCACCTAGGCTTTTATATGTGTCATTAATTATATAATTATTATTATTATTATTATCAGTAATATATCATTTATGCATGGCATTATACATAATACATTGACATAAGGGGATATTTATCATGCCCAAACCTGGGAGCAGCTTAGTGAAGAGGCAGGGCTAGCTGAGACAGATCGTACCCCATATAACCTTCAATAGATGGGGAGATGGCAGAAGCAGGAAGTGACCAGGAGACCAGGGAATCGGGTAAAAAAGTAAATTTTGGAATACCATTTCACCTTTTGGACTTGAGCGGTTCCGTGGGAAAAAACAGTCAACAGGGGCAACTGCCTCAATCCAAGGACTGACCCTTGAAAATCGGACATCTGGTCACCCCTCCACATGCATGGAAAGCTTGGTAATCTTGGCAGCAGACTAGGCTACTTATAGGGTGTAGCTATCCTAGGTTTCACTAACAAAGAAGGACTATAGGCATGAAACAAGAAAACATAAGAACATAGTTGCTCTTTTAATATAACTTGTTTTTAATATATATTTTATTATTCTATATCAGGTTTATTTTGCATGACAGAGCCCCATTAGGATAACATGATATTATGGATTTCATATTCCAGTTAAAACATTGACCTCGTTATATAGTGTTAATAAAATCTTGGTAGAAACCCAGCACAGTAGATATATTTCTGCTTGAAAGTTAAGAATGTATTTTACTGACCCACTTTAACATTTTTTGGAAGAAAAATTGTGATAGGAAATAAAACAGGACCAAACTAAAAGAATACCAATTTCCTTAAAGTACTTATTTTCTTAAAGAAAATATATTCCAAAAGATAGATGTGATTTCATTCCAGTATAGAAGGTATTATAAAGAAAAAGCAACCACGCTTTAAAACAAATTTATTTAGAAATAAAACACTGGCTTCATTATGATCTAGTGCAAACAGCCTTATCATATATTGTGCTTAGCCACCTACAATATGAAAACATTTAAATAAAGGTTATTTTAGCCACAATAAATATGTATCTCATAAGCCTTGAGATCCTTTAAGGGATTTCCTCTGAAACAAATCTGGAACAAGACTAGTTTATGATCCTTAGGAACCCCGATCTACACTAAGTTAGACATCAGCAATGCCAACACATATGAGACATTTTCCAGCTTTGCCTGCAAAGCCCCCATCAGGTTTACAGAACCTCTAGATACATCTTTAGTAGCCTGGCTGGGACCAGATACCTGGGGTAGAGATTAATGAGAGTCTCCAGGTGAGAGACACACCTGGAAGCTCTGTTCAAATTGGTAATGTCCAAATTCCACAAACTGTGATTTCCCATTGGCTGAGACACTGTGTAGTGCCTTAGCTGTAGGGGCATCTAGACATCCTGTGTATCCAGAAACTACAAGCCTAGAAGATCTGTCTTGTGCGTTAAAAAAAACCGTCTGACCCAAAGGTACATTAGGTAAGAGAGCCTGTAGTCACACCAATGGTCTCCCAATGGGAAATCTAGGCCCAAATATTAAGATCTTAATGGGGTTGACAAAGACAATTGATTTAACATATCTTTGCCTCTAGCTAGCCTTCCTCAGACCTTAAATAGTTGTTTTTCCAGTCTTCCAGCTTAGTAGTCCACTAGGGGAAGAGTCATTTCACATTCCCAGTCCCCACCCAGGTCCTACCCAAACTAATTTTGAAGTTTCTTTGGGGCTAGTTCTGCCCCATGCATATTTAGCTTTTTCTCTTACCTTGGCCATGCACCTTCCTGTCTACTATGAAGACCAGGAGAGGGAGAGTCAGATGCCCAGACATCAGATAAATATAACCCTGTTTATGCAAATAGCCTCAGAGCCTTATACTTATTAATATTAAATTATTTTTGCATGTTGTATGCTTTGTGAGGTTATGTGAGTATGTTGTGAAAAATGTTCCCAACATAGCTGTGAGAAGAGTAAAGTTACATATTATAAAATGTATGCACATATTTGCATAATAAAAAAACACTCAGGGGCTTAACACCATTCGTTTTCCATTTGACAAGAAAAATCCCATTGAGCTGAATGATTAAGCCTTGACACTTGACACCAGGGCCGGCCCTACAATAGGGCAGACTGGGGCAATTGCCCCAGGCGGCACATTAGAAGGGGCGGCACTTTGCCGCCCCGAGCGTTTTTTTTTTTTGAAACCGAAGAGAGAGAGAGGGGCGCAGAGTGGTTTTCGCTTACCCGCTCGGCGCCCCTCTCTCTCTCCTCTGCGGCGAGTCTCCCTCTTCGGTCTTGGTGCCGGCTTGTAATGCTGAGCGCCGGAAGTGGCGTCAATTTCCGGCGCTCAGAATTACAAGCCGGCACGGTGGCAGAGCAGGGAGACTCGCCGCAGGACTCTTAAAGGTAAGTACCGGGGGGGGCGTCGGCGAAGTTTAAAATGCCGCCTCCCCCCCGCCGACGCCGGCGGCATTTTAAACTTCGCCCCAGGCGGCGTTACGCCTTCGGCCGGCCCTGCT
>VKOC01000006.1:7014302-7056018 GCA_009364415.1 Spea multiplicata
CATTTTAAACTTCGCCCCAGGCGGCGTTAAGTCTTCGGCCGGCCCTGACGATGGGATTCCATGGCATTATACGTACCCACTATTTCACAGAACCAAGTGTAATACATGCCAAAGGTCATGCAGTACTTCACATTACCTCCATATACCACCAACCATAACATACACCAGCTAGGTGTCAAAGCTTCATCAGAGCACGTGAGATCAGAGGGTCTCACCAACTGCAAAAGTGAGACAGTGGGGCAGGCACCCAGGACAATGGCTGAAAATTGAGAGAAACTGGGATTGTCGGCAGGTATGATGAGGATGAGTTAACAACGAAATTGGGAAAAGTGGAATGTGATTCCTAATTGGAAAGGGGCAAATCATTAGAAAACATTTGTATATGTGTGTGGAGGGGGAGTTGCAGGAGGGATAGAATATAAGTTACTCATATTCCAAATGATCAAAGAGTCAACAATAAACACAAGATGAGAACACAGATTTAAAATAATGTTAGTATTTTGTTCATATTTCACTGGAAAATTGAATCTTTTCAGGAAATCCTTTAATATTCTTTGCTTTCTTACAACAACTGTGCTGAATGATTTAAAATTTCCGCACTGAAGGGATTTAGACAAAATTCTTACTTTATAGATGTACTGTTTTTAATCCATATAAAACGCTAGACCTACGCGGATCTGCCTATGCTTCCAGTAGGAAATAGGCCACGTCTTGTTTGCTGTGCTGCTGCGTATAAAAACATTGGCTAGATTTCTATATTGAGTGTAGGAGGATTGACTGAACCCCATGGGAGTTCTAGCTTTAAATCAGAATGTTCTCGCTGATTGCTGTCACAAAGAATTAGTTTGATAGAACAAAAATACTCTCTCCACAGACACAGATTTTGCATTAAATTAAAATTTTCTGTCAAGCAACAAGAAGAGTTTCCTAAGAATACATCAGCATATAAAATATCCAATTATTATATCCCAATATCTCGAGCAACATGCAGGTTAAACTGTGTATATTTTAAGATCTACTTTTATTATAACGATCATTATAAAAAACGATCACGCATCACATCTCACTGTATTCATCGTTTGGCTTTCCCTCAGTCTCAACGTGCGACTGAGTCTGAGTGCCAGCAGAATCCAAGACACAGGTAGCATTGCAGTCATGGGTTAAAGGTAATTTTTCAATGCTATTATCCTTAGCTTTTATTTATACAGCACCAACAATTTACACAGCACTTCTTACGATACAAGGGGTGTGACAAGAATAGAACTGACAGACTAAAACAAACTGATATATTAGGTGGAGAGGCTCAGCTCGCTAGTTTACAATCTCAAGGGAACGGCGTGAGGACAAACATACGGATAAGAGAAAGGTGAGAGGTAGTGTGGGGTTTGTATCAGAGACAGGTAAATTCTAGCAACTAAGATGTTGCAGCTTCTCTGAAGAAGTGGGTTTTGAGATGTTTCTTGAATGTTGGGAGAGAGGGTGAAAGTAGATTCCAGAAATATGGGGCAGCACAAGTTAAGTCTTGTAGACAGGAAAAGGAAGAGGTGACAAGGCAGGAGGAAAGCCTTAGCACATGGGAAGAACATAAAGACTGAGTAGGGAAGCATTTTTTATGAGGGCAGAAATGTATGGAGGAGCGGTGTTATGAAGGACCTTATATGTTAGTACATGGATTTTAAATTTAATTAAAGTAATAGGGAGCCAGTGGAAGACTTTACAGAGCGTGGAAGAAGAAGAGTGGCCTGCATGAATATTAGCCTAGCAGCAGCATTCAGGATAGACTGCAGAGGAGAGAGTCAAGGCCGTGGAATGCCAACCAGTGTTGCAATAGTCAAGACGGCAAATGATAAGGGAATGAACCAAAGTTTTTTCGGGTTTTGAAATGGCAAACGCGAGAGATGTTTTTTAGGTGCAAGCATTAAGTTCCAAGTAGGTTGTGACATCCATGAAGAAATAGCAGACACGCAGTTGGTAATACAGGGCATGAGAAACGGAGAAAAAGCAGGAGAAGACAGGTAGATTTGGATATCATCTGCATATACAGTAGATGACACTGGAGGTGAAATGAGTTCATTAGTTTGGCAAAAGATGCAGTATAAAGAGAGAACAGCAGAGGGCCAAGGACTGATCCTTGGGGGACGCACCCGAAAGTGGAAGAGGTGATGATGTCTTGCCAGAGAAGATGACAGAGAAGGAACGGTTAGACAGATATGAGTGAATCAAGAAAGTGAATCAAGAAGAAGTTGGTGAATAACAGTATCGAAAGCAGCATTGTGATCCAGGAATATTAGAAGGAAGACGTGACCTCTTGCTTTGAATATTAAGTACTCAAGTATAATGCACACCCCTCTTAAGCACAGGAGAACAAACCTGTCACCAGTTCTGGACCTCAAGGGAAGAGCCTCCTCCTGAGGAGGTGTACTCACTTTTGTTGCCAAGGTGGCTGTGTGTTGAGTTATTTTCAGGGGAGAGCAAATGTACATTGTTATACAGGCATGTACAAAAAGCACTGTGGACTCCAAAGGGTTACCTTGCCTCAGTGCTAGCCTGGCTCTTCATCCAGACAACAAGGAGCACTCAGTACTTCAAAAAGTAATGCTCTTGGGGACTCTCATTAAGAGAATTCTAGGGGAATTTCAAACGGAGGCCAAAATGTTTTATGGTTTCAAGTTTATGACTGATGCATTTTATTTTTTTTATTGAAATAAATTATCTTTGTATTGTTTAATCTCATTTATTTTTCTGCATGTTTTAACTAAGTGTTTATTAAGAAAAAAACCCTCTTAGCTCACTAATTCTGTCACTGCGTGACTAACAACAATAGAAGCCTCCAGGTATACAGCTAAAGAACATTTATTGTAACAATTCTTTTTTTTGCTGTGTGACTATTTATCTGAACTTTTTTTTTGTTTCGAGAATGCTTCCATGATTTCCCTCATTTTTAAGTCAATCGGGGAATTGTAATGTTTGTTGAGCATGACTGCAAGTGTTAAGAATGTTATATAGGGCTTAGCCCCAGAGAGAACATTTTTGACAAGGATTTATGTAAGTAGCAGCTGTGTATGCAATGTTTTACTGTAAATATGTTCAACAAACCGAACCAATGTGGCTTACTGCCTGGGGCCTTAGGGGACCACTACGAGTGTTCTGCAGAGCAGGGGATTTCAATAAGGCATTGAAAAGAAATTTGTGGCTCTTCTGTTCATTACTGTATTATTAGTTTTAAGCAATGTTACTATGTATACACCAAAATGTAATTTTCACAGAGAAAAATAAAACATGGAATTTTTTTTAACCTGCTCATTGCCGCAGACATTTTACATGAAAAGCTTTTACTAAACGTAATGTGCATAAACGTATTGTTTATGTGATGTCTATTCATTTTTACTTAAAAATATCTTCCCTGCCAAATTACCAGGTAGTGTTAAGAATTATTTTTCTATGAACATACCTAGAAACAGGTTTTTTTAAATCCTAATTCTTTCTTTTCTAATGGTGTATACTAGGGAATGCATAGGCATTGTGTTGTTGCTGATTGCTAGGAATAGGCAACAAAATGAGCACTGATTATGCCAGGGCCCATAATAACTAGCTTGTCTTAGGGTCGAGTTGAAGAGGAGCACAAGATCAAGAATGAATCGGTGTCTCAAGTGGCTGAATGGGTTAGTTCATCACACAAGCCATAGATCAAAACAAAATGAATAACTAACCACCTATTGTAGGACTACAGCTTCCATCCTCCTGCTCATCACCATCATCATACAGGCGCTACCTAGTAGTTTCTGCAACCAATGAACAGAAGCATACGTTGGATAACAGAAGAATCCAAATGCAACAAGCTTCTGTAACTTTTTGTAGGTATACCGCCGACAGTTCCTTAAATAAAATAAAATAGAATGTTTCTAGCAGCTTTCTAAATTGAAAGTCATTGTTTCATAAATTAAGGCAAGAACTCGAGTCATATTATTCTTTAATAATGAAAGTGCTAGATGGAACTTTGATTATTCAAATTGGGATAGTTGCATCAGAGGTAATGTAGCTATTAGAATTCAACATACATCCATTTCCAATAAAAGGGAAACTAGGCAAATATATTTGATATTCTTGAAAATAATGTCATGCATTCTTAATTTTTTGTTCTCGTACAAGTGAAAAAAATAAAAGGGAGCACTGTGCACATAAGAATTTCCAAAACCTACTGCTGAATATTAATGTTGCACTTCAAAGTTAACATTATCATATAGTTGCTTTTCAGTGCACGTCAGTGGAATTATCTAAATTGGATATTGGAACTGTACACTTCATTCTGTTGACAGCTTTTTGAACAAATCGCAGATAAGTAAATCCTTTTTTTTTAATACCGTCCTCCTATATTGCCTGCATTGTCCGGTGTCCTTACAACCATATGATCCCCATGAAGAAATTTTGACAACTTAGCTTCCTAAATTATATGAGAAAAAAATGTAAATGTGTCTTAAAACAAATGTTTCCTCTGTTGAATACAGATAATAAACTATCTATGAAGTATGAATTATAGTGCAGTGTGTAAGAATTAGTGTTTAAAAATATGTTAAAGTTCAATTTTTGCATTAAACTCTAACACTTATTCCAGAAACCATTCAAATTATATGGCACCAGTAATGTAAAACTTCCATAACTTAAGTTTAAGTCTCTTTTGCATACTTTGTTAAACCCCTATATGCATTTAAATATTTTGTGTTTTGTTTTGCCGTATATGCTCTCTCTTCTTCCCTCCAAGCTATACATTTCGAGATCCCCCCAAAACTTTCCAGATAATGGGGTCTACAGAAATGTACACAATACTCTCTCTGCTCCTGCTGCTAATGTCTCTAGCTATATAATCCAGCACCTCGGCAGTAATTACTCCCCGGTATCTTTATTCTGTTGCCACTGACAGCACACTACTACCAATGCTATATTTTGCCTTTTGATGTTTATGTCCCTTGTGCATTATTTTACATTTCTCAACATTAAACTGCAGCCGCCACACTCTCGACTTTCCTGAAATCATTTGCCATGTGGCTTATTCCGCAGGGAATGCCTACCCTGTTGCAGACAGTTGTGTTGTCTGAAATAAGACATACCTTACCTTTGAGACCATTTGCAATGTTGCTAACACAATATTTAAAAAGTATGGGCCCCGGTATCAATCCCTGAGGTTCATCACTAGCAACATTAACCACAACCTTCTGTCACTCGTCATTGCCTCATCCATTCAACTATTTTAACTAAAATCTAGATAGACTTTATGTGCTGCTCATCCCTGGTCTATTATTTTGCGTTACCCAGTCAAGCAGTTGCAAAGAGTCTTACCTTTGGGTCTCCCCTTCTATATATAATATAAACTATTCTAGATTTTAAGATCGTTTCAGGAAGGCCCTACTTAGCTTTTGTTTCTGTAACTCCAAATGGTTGTTTTGCACTACTTGTTATATCCTGTTTACCCATTGTACAGGCCTGCGAAATGTGATGGCACCATATAAATCAATTATATATATATATATATATATATACAGTATATAAATCAAAGTTCTTTTCACTCCTCTTTTTGTGATATAAATTGTTTTTGGATTGTAACGTGTATTAACAGGGTATATTAGTATATATTGTTTAATTATAGAATTTTTTGGCGCCTAATTCAATTTGTTTTTTAATTGCTAATAACTAGTTGTGCCTCCCTTGGTGGCGACAACCGCAATCAAACATTTGCGATAGCTGGCCATAAGTCTTTTGCATCGATGTGGAGGAATTTTCGCCTTGGGACTAAATTTAGCCACATTGGAGGATGTCCATAAACTGCCTACTTAAGGTCATGCCACAGCAGCTCAAGTCATGAATTTGGATTCAGAGGTGGACTTGCTTATGCGCTTTGGATCATTGCCCTGCTCCACAAACCAACTGTGCTTGAGCTTTAGGTCACAAACTAATGGGCTCTTGTAGGAATTTTAGTAGGCTCCTATTGGGAAGGTTCACCTCTCTTCAGAGTTTTCTCCATTTGTAGATAATGTCTGTTACCGTGGTTCACTTGAGTCCCAGAGCTTTAGAAGTGGCTTTGTAGTCATTTCCAGACCGATAAGTGGCAATGCCTTTGTTTCTCACACGTTCTAGTATTTCTTTCGATCACAGCACAATGTGTTGCTTTTTGAGACCTTTCACCCTGCCACACTTTACAAGACAGGTTCTATTTAATTGATGATTCAACAGGACTGGAAGTAATCATGCTAAGGTCTATCAAGTGAAATTGAACCCAATTATCAATAAAATTTGATTAATTGATTTAGTAACTAAGAGGGCAATTACACACAGGGCCAAGTAGGGCTTGATAGCTTGTTTCCGTCTATACCTGAAATAAATAATTTAAAAACGGCACTTTGTGTTTACTTGGGTTGTCGATGTCTAATATTAAAAGTATGACAAATACGCAACAATAGAAGAAACCAGGAAGGGTGCAAATACGTTTTCACCATGCATGCTTAAACTCCCTCACTGTTTTAGTCTCTTCTTCTTGCGCTGGGAGGCTGTTCCATTTCACTCTCAGCAAAGTAAAACTTCCTGACATTACAGCTAAGCCACTGACTCTCTAGTTTTAGATTACAAGCTATTGTTCTAACATTTCTCCTCTTTTGAAATAAACTTCCCTCCTGATCTTTGTTAGATCTCCCATCTCTCTTCTTTCCTTGAAGCTAAACATATTGAGGTCCCTCATTCTTTCCTAATATTTTTATCTTGTAAACAACTTTAAGAAGCCCCACCGCTGCACCCTCTCCGACATGTCAACGTCCTCCTGGAGATGGGTTCCCCAGGATTGTACATAATACTCTAGGTGAGGTCTGACCAGAGATCTTTAAAGCGACAGAGCCACTTCCCTCTTTAAACTAATAAATCCTCTCACTATACAACACTGCATCCTGCATGGCTTTTCTGAAGCATTAATGCATTGCCTATTTACCTTTAACTCCTCAGAAAAAAATATTTATTTTGTAAATAGACCACACTTTTCCTATATAACTGTATGGCAAAAGTTTACCCATAAGCATTTTGATAACAGCCGTCAAAATAAGTGATTGTCATTGTATACTTTCCTTTTGTTATCATAAAAAAAACAACAAAGAAGCTTCTAAGAACCTCTTTGAGTTTCCATACAGCCAACCTCAAGAGTCTGCATTTGTATCATATGCCTATTAAGAGCGTCCAGCCAAAAAAAAAAATAGAACACATTTTATAGTAATACATCATTATTTTAGGGAAACGTTTGGGCGTTCAACAGTTCTCAGAATGTACATATGGCTAGGACATAACTTGTGGTACATATGCTCCAAGGGCTACTTGTGATGGGTACATAGAATATTTCTCCCTAAACTTAATGGTACAAGGTGGTATGTTTGCTTGTCAAAACTGGTTAATTTTGATAAAAATTAAAATTCAACTTTTTAAAATCTTTGCCATAAATGTAAATAAATACTAGCTAATCATGTCCTTAGGATCTCAGGTGAAGTAATGACAGGTGTTTTGAACCCATTTAAATAAACGCATGGAGAAAATGTTGCAGCTTTTATAACCTAAACATCTATTGTTGTCAAAACCTTTGTTATTATTATTATTATTATTAATTATTACTATTATTAAAATTTTTTAGCTTATTATATTAATTACATCAAGAACCGGAATTCCTTATCTTTTTTGTTTCATAGCTACAGTGAATAACATTATTGCAATTATGCGTTGTAATGAATAATAGGTCAATTATGATTTTTGTGTTAACTTTCTAATGGCTTTATTGTTGAGCTGTTTGAATGAATGGCCTTTTAGATAATTTTGAGAGGTTAAGCAATTATGGGTAAATGCTTTCATTTACTTCACATTTTCTCTCATAGAAATAATTGTACAACATAATGGATTGGATCTTCTGCCTTCGGTTTCTCTAGGAATAGGTTAAGGAGGGCTTTTACTGAATGATTAGGTCTCTAGCATGAACACTAACAGAGCTTTGTGTGTTCAGTAAATTATTGTTAAAATGTTAAAATCATTGTTTAACCCCTTAATGACAAAGCCCGTACATGTACGGGCTCAAAATGCATTGTTTTCAATGGGTTTAGGGACCGTCCATTGTCCTTATGGGGTTAAAACTAATTTGTGTCAGTAATGCAATTTTAAAATAAGGTCTAGAAAAGGTTTTACAAAAGCTCTTCCTTTTTATGACATATTATCTTATAGAAATAGGTATGTATTTTTTTCTTATATCAAGGCCCTAAGTTTATAGATAGAAAGTAGACCACTTTGAGATATGCAATTTTGGTCTACTAAGAAAGTGCCGGCAACCATTAAAGGTCCAAACTGGCCACTAGGTACATAACTCAAATATTTAGTGAGTTCCTGGGCAGCTGCCACAGGTGCTGCAGTGGTGAGGGGCATGCTTAACCCGTTAATGACATTGTTTTCAATGGGTTTAGGGACCGCCCATTGTGCTTAAGGGGTTAAAACACCCAGTGGCAATGCCCCAACCCCTCTTCATTTTCCAAGCAGCAATGGTGGGCAAACCCTCCAACCATGTCCTGGACATACACAGCCCTAGTAATTACAGCTACAGTGGTATAACAAAAGAAATATGTGATACAACAAAGAAATGACCCAGAATAGCATGACATCACCATTGCCAAAAATATACATACCGATATTGGTAATTGTATCGTGTTACCAAGTCCTGGATTTGCTTATTAAGTGGTGGGCTCTCCACCTATTCTCCAGCCTATTCAGTTCACTTAATATAAATATCTAGCCCCGTTTATGGTTAGAAGAGCTGTTTTTAGACCAGTTGCAACCTTGTCACTGTGATCTCTAGGACAGAAATAAACTCCTGAGAAAAAAGGAGAACTCATTTGTTGCAAACTATAATAGGTGCATGTAAAGGGGTCCAGTGAGGTTATTTAACCTATAGCATTGCACTTAGAAAAAAGCAAATCACTTGAAAACTGTCATAGGGAACAATAGTCGACTAGCAACAGTTGTGTTATGATGGAACTGCACCTGTTGTTGGCTTGAGGCTGAAACGTCATATGGAATGGAGTATTAACCAGAGCGGAGCCGGCTGAAACTCTTCCTCTATATCAGCACTTTAATACTTCCGAGTGTCCATATGGAAGCTACGTCCTTCTCATCTACCTCTAAATGTTATTTTGTAAGGGTTTGGGGCTAACTGATCCATGGTATCAGGAGTACTAAGCCATTTGCCATGTAATTCTAACAATAAACAAGAAATGAATAACAGGTAAAATCACACCAATAATATATATATATATATATATATATATATATATATATATATATATATATATATATATATATATATATATATAAATAAAAGAAAAAGAAGAATAAAAAGACCTAGCTAAATCTACATTTGATCCAGAATAACAGTATAAGTAAGAATAAACATCCCAGATTAAATATGTATTTCTGGCTTTATTGTTTGATTTCTTTATTCTCCTTTTATGTTGGTGACCATAATAGATTAATGTACAGTAGTGCAGTAGAGTTTAAAAATACGTACAGCTCATGGATAGCCACAAGATGTCCCTGTAATAAAAAAATATTCAATCAGGCAATAATGAATTATAAACTCTATATTAACATTCATATAAATCTGTACTGATGCATAAAGAATCCTTTAATTTAGAGTGAATAATTGCTGAATTTCTAAATTCAGAGTATTTAGTATACTATTTAGTATATACATGTACATAGCAATAAAGCGTAATTAGTGTAATGACTACTAACCATTATTAGCATCATTTGTTGTTATTATTATATAGCACCATCATATTCCAGGACAACAGGACAAATACGTAGTGTACAACATCATTTTACTTACAGAAACAAGAGGTAAGGAGGGCCCTGCTCAGAAGAACTTACCATCTAGAAGGGAGGTGCAGTCCCAGAAGACGAAGATTGGGGGCTTGGCTCCACTGTGGCTTCCACAGTTTAGATTACCGTCTCACCTACTTCACCTTTATTAACGCACAGTAGTAGAAGACGGAAGAGCTCAACCCCGGGCTCTCAAAAAAATAAAATAATAAAAAAAACAACTTGTATCCATGACTATGGAAGTTGGTATGTGTGTTTTGTATGTATTAATCCAGGGTTGTGTCTGTATGAATGAATGCAGTTCTGCCTCTTAAGTGGTTGCATATCTGCCTATGTTTGTGTATGTGAGCACTGAACAGGTGTAGATTTTTTGTGTTTGGGGTACTTTGATTATGTTAGGACATTCGTGTATCTTTTTAGGACCAAAAAGAAAGCTTTACATTGCTGCCCCACTAGCTTTGTCTGTGGTTCCTTTGGGTCCCTTAAATATGATTTCTGGAGATGCTGTGACTATATATTTTGTGAATAAAAAAAATCCAGAATTGTAGAAAGGGAATGTAGGTATCATAGTGGGCAGGCAAGGGCATGCACTTGACACTATGGTGTGTGTATATTTATAGTATATGTATGTGTATATGTGTGTGTGTATATATATATATATATATATATATATATACATATATATATATATATACACACACACTTCTCCCAGTCCCAATTTCACACCAGATAAATGAAATATGTTACAGAATAAACAAAACACAATGTTATTCTATAGTTATTTATATAATCTACCTTTTAGGAAACAGGTTAAGTGATCTGCTTTCTACATCAAAAAAGCCAATTGTTAACATTCCTAATTTTTACTTACAATAAAAAGCTGAAATGACTGTAAAATCAAATGTTGCTTGTTAGCCGGTAAAAAAATGAAGCACATGAATGTGGCGAGATTTTGTATTTCAACAATTACATTCAGAGAAAAGGACAAAACAATGGGTGAACTGAAGGGAAATAATTACAATATCTAGAATTCCTTACATGTACTAATAGTTTTAAATAGTATTCTAAAAGTGTGCTTTTTAAATTTTATATGATATAATGATTGCTATTCTGAAAGTGCTTTACTTTTTCTACTATACATTGATTTAACTAACACATATAAAAAAGATAAAAGTCATAGTTGAAAGTATATTATTGTAAACGTTTATTGACACTATTTTGTTTATACTAGACTCTAGTACAATTTTAAATGAAGAATCCATGAGACTAGGCTCATAATAAATTCGTACATGGTTTTAACCCCTTAATGACAAAGTCCGTACATGTACGGGCTCAAAATGAATTGTTTTCAATGGGTTTAGGGGCCGCCCATTGTCCTTAAGGGGTTAATCCTAGGTGCCCTAAACATGCATTGTAAATAAAGAACAAGGTATACTTGGCATCTGGATTCAAGCTAAACATTTGGGGAAGCAGGAAGCCATAGATGACAAGTCTTCAGATTTATAAATGGCAAGTCTTCAGAGTTAGAGCCTGGCCTAACACACAGTGATAGGGATAAAACAGTCAAGAAATATCCAATATTACAGGACAAAGACACTGCGGTCTATAAATAGCTATAGCTAAAACCATAATGGAGGCCCAGCGCTGCCAACCCCACCACTCAGACTCACTCACCTTCTCCCCAGGTGTATACTCAGCACAGTGAAGTCATTTAATCGGTGCTCAGATGTAGGGAAAGCAGATGAAACTTCCCTCCTGAGTCGAAAAAGTTAGGTGTGTGTTTGTAAAAGGTTGGTTGGTGTGTGTAGATTTTTTAGTGTGGGTGTGTGTATGTTACTTTATGTGTTAGAGTGTGTGTATGTTACTGTATGTGTTAGAGTGTGTGTGTGTTAGTATGTTTGTAATTATGGTTGGGTGTAAATATTCTACTGTGTGTGTAAGTATATCACAATGTTAAGTTTGTGTGCGGTTGTATAAGTGTCTGTAAATATGTATGTTACTATGTGTGTGTGTATGTGAAGAGGAGGAACGTGGGGGGGGGGAGTCATCACAAGTCTTGCAGGCAGTCCCTGTCATTTTTTGTAACACCACTGATATCAATGCAAATTGAATAAGTGAGGAAGAATAAACAAAGCTTCTTATATGGAACATGAACTTAAGAAGGCAGAGTAGCCTCGAACATCTGGAATTTCGCAGGTTGGACAAAAGAAACATGGAACAATTTTTTACAGTTTAACCAACAAAAGGGATATGAGACAAAATTAGTTAAAATATTTTGATGTCTACAACGATATCTGTAGTGAGTTCTGTGTATGAGTTCTTTATTTTTGTACCCTTATTAGCAAATAATTTAAGACTTTGTGAACTCTAAAATGCTATTGAAAGTTCAATGCCCACGTGTTTAATGGCTTGCACATCTTGCAAACAAAGATGCAAACTGGTTCTCAAAAAATTTATTTTAGCATGAATCATGGCAGCTAACCAATCTCTGGGAAAGAATGCATCCAAGACTTAACTGATATATATGTCCGGCTACAACATACACCAGTATGGTAGAAATATTGATATACTTGTTTTAATTAATGTACTTCTATAGCCATTAAATAATGGTTGCTTACAAAGTAACATTATGATTGCAGGGAATGGTATATAAACCTGCAACCTGTTCGAGGAAAATCAAAGCTGCTTATTTTATTGTGGTTTCAATTTGGTTCACACCATCTGTTTTAGTCATCTGTTCTTACATTATTTTATTATCTTGATGTATTATTAAATTTAAAGGAAGAGAGACATCTGTGGACAGTTAGTAGTTAATAGTATGACACACAGCTAGGATTGTAATTAATTAAATTCCACTGCTGTGTATGTTTGTAATTGCATAATAAATGTGTATTTGCATAATTGCATATTAAAATCTGCTTGAGTCATGCAGTCCTAAAATAATTTAGATTTAAAAATGCTAATGTTTGAAGTTTGGAGTTTGTTTTTTATCTTCTAGTCTTCTAGTAAACTGTAATGAAAAGTGGTCTATGGACTGTTACTGAAGTCCACAGGCAACCTTTTGTTTGATCCCGTGAAAAATAAAATAAACCAACCATTCAAAGAAATGCTTAAATGTAACCTTAGAAATAATAAAGGGAAAAAATCAATACAATTACGAAGATAGATTTATTTGAATATTTTGCTAAAATACATGTTTTAAATAAAAAAAAAATCAGATGGTCTGTTTCTGTCACTCAACCCAACTGATTGTAAGCTCATAAATACAGACTCCCCGTGCACCCATATTTATACATACCTCCTGTGATGGGAGGTCCTGTACCCCGACTGGGTACTCTCGCCAAACGTTGCTTCTTCCTGCCGGGACACCAACGATTAACCCGTTCAGCGCCAGACAGAACCAGCGTTGAAGAGACAAGGGGGGACATCGCTGTACCGGAGCTGCGTTGGCGCTGTGGCTAGCCGAGGCTTAGCTACACAGTGAAAAGGACAATAAAGGATGATAGCAGCCCACCCCAAGCATCAGGCAGCAATTATCTTGAGATGAAAACAGGACTCAATTTATTTGGAAACACAGGGGTATTTAACCCCTTCAATTCCCTATGGACGTACCGGGATGTCCAAAAAACGCCCATTAAGAAACCCCTATGGACGTTTGACAGCCTGGACTCCCCACTGACAGCAGAAGCCGGCATCGCCGGCTTTCTGCTGTCCGATTTGATGTAGAAGCTTCCGGAAAGAATTGCGCAATCGGGCAGTTTCAAATGCCCGATCACGCGATCACTGCTACAGTTAACCATTGCAATGCCAGATATATCTACACAGAAAGAAAATCTTATCTCAGATTACTCACAATAAAACTTTTAATAATATCTTTAAAAATCTCAAAACACCAACTTATGTCATAGAGATACAAAAATGAGTAAAAGAAGAGTGAGCAGGTGGGGGGTGCAGGGCCACAGAAAGGACTGGGAGAGAGAGAGGGAGACACAAAAAAAACAGCTGATAATGCAACAATAAAACTAAGCATTAACTTCTAATTACGAGAGGAATCAGAATGTAACTATATTATAAGATAACCATGTCTTTAAACTCCTTACGTGTAAGTTATGTGTACATTTAAAACAGAGCAAAATGTTAATATTTTAATGCTGCAGCTGATTTTTCCAATTCCTTGTGCTTTATTTAGCTGTGAGATTTATCTGCATTCTTAGTTACTTATAAGACATTAGAATATATTTTAAAGGCAAAACATAAGCAATTTTTGCCGTTGTGCTAAAATAGGAGGAATCATTGGACACAAATCAATGGAAGTATGATTGCACCAAATGTAGCCCTAGAATTACTACAGTTTTCATTTTAGAAGTATGACCCATGTCTTGCATAAAACATAGAAACATAGAATTTGATGACAGATGAGAACCATTCAGCCCATCTAGACTGCCTGTTTTTCCTGATGTAAAGACTCTAACCTTAATCAGTCCTTGATCTTGTCTTAGATTCAGGAGAAATATTCATTTTTTTTTCTATTGCATACATATTTAAGTTCCCATACTGTTTTAGCTGTGTAAAACTTTAACATAGCAGGACTACGACTAAAAATCAGCCAAGAACAAAAATGAAGCAATACTCACACTGTTTCTGTATATTTTCTATTAGAGTGCAGTCAAGCCATCAGTCCTGCTGGTCCATGATACTTAACATCCAAGGAGGAGGATAATCAAACATGTACACGTGTCACTGAGATTTAACAGCCAAACTGTTACAACATTGTATGTCTTACTGCCCCTATGTCAATGTATTCAGCCCCTGGGAAAGGACAGTGAGCCCCAAAACATGTTTGTGTTGGCAATGCAGCTGGTTATATTTGTTTTATAAATTATAGCTCCTGAATTATCATAGTCGCATACAGCTAATGTGACTAACACCTTGGCCACTGGCTTAACTACAGGGGACCCCTTGTGACCCCTAGTTTGTGACCCCTTGTTTGTACCAATTCAAAATAGTTTAGAAAGGGCCCTACTCACCTGGACAGCACCACTCCAGGTTGGAAGGGCACTTTCTAAACTATTCTGAACCAGCAAGGGGAGACAGAAGTGTATATTGGTCACGTGAAACCAAGGCTGTCTGCACACTGCGCAAGCAGCCGGACCGAAAGCTGCAGGTGAGAGGTAAGCAGGGGCGGGAATGATTGTTTGTATGTATGATTGTTAGCATGGATGTGTAATTGTGTGTGTGAGCATGGATGTGTAATTGTGTATGTTTGTGTGTGAGCATGGATGTGTTATTGTGTGTGTGTGAGCAAATGGATGTCTAATTGTGTGTGTGAGCATGGAGTCTAATGTTGTGTGAGCCATGGATGTCTAATTGTGTGTGAGCATGGATGTCTAATTGTGTGTGTGTGAGCATGGGTGACTAATTGTGTGTGAGAGATGCCATTTATTATCAATTTGTTGCTTTTTTAAAATATGTTTTAGAAATGAATTAAAATGCTTTTACTTGAGATACCAATTATTTATTTGAGTGCAGAATTCTATATTGTGAAATGATGTTTGTTACGGTGAATGTTTCAGAGCCATTTGTGGAGTTATTAAAGCTATGCCACGGAGCCCTAACAAAACTGTACTTTCAACATTCTCTTAGCTTTGTCTCTGCTGTGCCAGCAAAGTGTGAATTTGAGTTGATTTGCACAAAAAAGGGATGAGGAGGGGGTTTAAGGTGTTTTGAGGCTTTTAGCTTTGTAATGGAACCGGTTTCTGAATAGGAAAAATGCTGTAAATGCCTGTTTCATTAGGAGCTGTAAAAATTTAGTATAGGAATTGGATAATGCTAGATAAGAAAAAACAGTGTGTGCTCTGTGCCGGTTGAATACATAAGCGTAGAGAAAAGAGATTTTTAAAACAAGTCACAATTTAAAATAATGCATGCCTGAATAATATCCGCGAGTGCTAATGGATACACAAGGTATTTTGCAGATTGAAGGTTTTTGCTAATGTATACAATTTACTTAGCGTTATGTGAATCTATATATGTATATGTAATCTATATATATCCATAAGTGTGAAGATGAAGTGTAAGATTAAGGCAAAATATAATATAAAGATGTAAAAAAACTATATATATATATATGTATATATTTATATACTGTATATAGTAGGACTGAGGTTTGATGGTTGTCTGCACTGCTCTGAAACACAATTTAGTTTGGTAAGGCACACATATAATAATGAATAATGTATTTTAGACCTTCCCATATCTCCCAAGTGTCCTGCTTTTCATGGGTCAGTTCCAATTTTCAGGCACTGCCCTGCTACCCCATTGTCTCTCTTTTGCGGGAGGTTGGGCTTCATGGGGTTCTTGGGGAGATCCTCTGATCTCCCCCAACCAGCCTAGGAATCTATAAAATCAATGCAGGACTAGGCTGTTGTAGCATAGACCTCTACGTGGTCACCTTGCAAAGCTCTGCAGCTATGATCAACAGTATTCGTTGCATGAATAGTTATGCCCATAGCTGGCCAACACTCTTTAATGGCACAGAAACCATGCAACAAAACTTGTGGATAAGGGCATTGGCCACAGCTTTATTTAACCAATTACAAGGAGCTAGCTACTCCAATATATATAATTGCCAGCTGCTGAGATTGTGCCCGATCGCCACTAGCCTCCTCCTAGGACTTGGCTTGCCAATTGTCTTAACAGAATTTGGAGCGCAGGCAATCCCCCCAGGGAGGGAGCATAGGACAAGCTTCACCTGCTGGAACGAGGTAGGCCCTGTACATGTCCTGCCCTATATGCCCCTTACGTATAACGATGTTGCACCCCTGGACCAATGGTCCACTTTTCTTAACTGGTCCAGCTTAGGTCATTAGTCATCCTTCCCCTGTCATATCAGACCTAAGGGGTGCCCTTCCACTCATATCAGGTGGCACTTCTCAATGGACAGGTTGGCAAAAAATAAGATAAATAGCATTCCATCAAATGCTAATAGATAATATATATTATAATGCATGCTGGGTGCCTGTGTCAATACTAACATTTATCATTCTATTTCACCTTTATGTTTTATAT
Source organism: Spea multiplicata (assembly GCA_009364415.1). NCBI lineage: Eukaryota > Metazoa > Chordata > Amphibia > Anura > Pelobatidae > Spea > Spea multiplicata. The sequence goes on from VKOC01000006.1 coordinate 7,031,253, forward strand.
ACATGACCACGTCAGCCATGGTTTCCAGAGCGCATATTGCTTGCCAGCAGGATATATAACAGATCAATTACCCCGTTCCACTAATAATATACATCGTCATCGTGCTTTTCGGCAGTTATATGTGAAAACAATGTGTCCTGTAAAAAGTGTCCAGTTTAATTGGCGATTTTCTTAAATAATAGATCAGTGAAGCTATTTCTCAGCATAACTAGTTTGTGCTCATTTCTCAGTAATTTGATGATCAATACAATATTCACATGTTCCCATAAACCGAATTTCAGTATGTAACTTACCATCACTGCACTCAATAAAACCCGATACATTCCCTTGCATACAGATGTTGCAATGCACTGAAATGATTTGAGAATCTAATACTATGTTTGAACACTAGAGGGCGCAGTAGACTTGAATGCACATTGTATTGTAATATATTGATAGTTGCTGTTTATAATACTGTTTATATACCGCTGTTACAATAATTTGAGGGATACTTTTTATAATATTTCTAAAATTGTGACCTTTTTTAATTTGGATGTCACGTTCAGTGATTAAGGTTATTGTAATATTTAAAAAAAAACAGAGCTAAATATTTCCATTATTTTCTCAGATTAAAAAAGTTTTATGAATATAGAAAAGGCATATTCTCCTCCATAAGACTCTAATTTTAATTATTAAATAATATATATATTTAGCCACAGTACTGTGCTGTAGGTCAGGTCGGTCTTTTTTGGCACACCCTATGGTAACCCGACCGGCACAGGAGGTAGAGTGATGTTGGCCTATTCATTTCAGAAGCTTATATTCGGCCTCAATTTAATGTTACTGTATATACCAACATCATCGTATATTATGTTCCTTTGAACTATGTCCACGCATATCGGCTTTACACTGTGACTTTGTATATGAAACTCTGTATTCTGTTTCTCCTACCAAACATGCAATAAACAGAGAATTAAGAAAAAAAATTATATTTTTAGCCATAGTATACATTTTTAATATAAAGATGAGTCATGGACAATGGAGAATTCCTCATCTTCAGATTCCAATGATAAGAGGCATTTAAAAAAGTGCACATTTTCTTTTCTTTTCTTTTTTTTTTACAGATGTTTTCTAGTCTCTTTAATTTTTTTTCATTTTAATTGCCATAGAAACTGGAAAAGCTTCTTTAATTTTAGTTTTAATTAAAAAATGCTTAGACCCACACTGGCTCTTTACATCCACACACAGATGCATTAAAGGAAGATTTTCAGTGAGTGAATGGTCAGGTATGAGTAACAGACTTCCGTTCCCAAAGCGATTACTAAAAACTGTTATTACATTTATTGATAAAGCTCCAGCAGATTCTGTAGTGCTGTTACAGTAGGGACAGTGAAAATATTAAGACAATTTAAAATAACATTAACATTCTGTTATAGAAGGAGAAAAAGTCCCTCCTCTTGGAAGCTTATAATCGATTATCAAACTATAAAATTGTCCATCTCCATATATGTCTTTCAGGCCAAGCCCAGACTGGCCATCCGGCACAAAAGTGGGTGATATGGTCCCATGCCGCATGCTATGTGAGGATAATAAAAATGTAACATGGGTGCGCGATATGCTGGAATGATGTCATTTGGCGACTTTTGGCCTTAACTTGCAAGGGCTGCTTAGTGATACTCAGTCTGACCCAAGGAAAACACAATAAATAGGAATATATTATAAATCAGCTGCCATTAGTACACCATTCTGATGGCTTAACCAAATATGTTACAAACCCTCATTGTGCTGTTGAATAATCCAGATGTAGTCATTTTTAGTCTTGTTTTTCATTGAACTCATATCTAAACTGTGCATGTTGTTTTTATGTAATACATGATATTTTATTCTGACCCCTACATGAGGAGTTTTCTGTCCTCAAATGACCTTTAATGTACAATTTGTATATGATTTATCTTGGGTTTTCACAGGCACACAATGTCATTTGCATAGACTGGGCTCGGCGCTTCCAAGGACCATATTTATTATGAATAAGGAATATTTATAGGTACAAGAGAAAAAGAAAATCACAGCACTCAACAGCGTTCAATGGCATGTACATTTTCATGAAATGTTATACAGGAACTCAGGGTGCATATTTGTGTTATATTTACATGGGAACATAATTTGTTGTAAGAGGTAAGAGCCACTTGGACCTTCTAATCTAACAGCTTCTTGCATGCTATGAAACCTTAAACCTTATTTAAAATGCATGTTTAAATTCTCTCACTGCAGTGTTGTTATATTGTGGTGGAAATAAATTTAGGGTGCCAAATTAGCCAGATATAATAAATGCAATGAGCATTTCCAAAATTCAAGCTATATCAGTAGAACGCTGGAGCATTGATGATGCCGCAGGAGCCTATGTTGCGCCTCTGTTTTGCTTGGAGGTTACCCCATTTTCACCATTCTTTACTAGTAAGTAAAATATTCTAATGTTAGTTTCAGACTATTGTGGTGTTTTAAACCAAATATAAAAATGTATCTCAAAGGTTCGTCTACATTTAACAAAAACACAGTAACATACAATAAATGAGTGACAGCCCAACATACAATGCAACACTTTCCAAGACTAACCTGCAACCAAAAGGTCCAACATAACCCAGCACACCACCGGTTACCCCATCCATGCAGGATGGTGGGCAGAGAGAGACTGAACTAAGATTTTGCATTCAACAGGCATATTGAATCACTGTAGGTCTGCCCTCGTTAACATATCAAAAGTCATGTAATACAGGAAGAGTTCAACTGGCTAAAACATTGACAACAATACTTATGTCACCACAACTATGACCCCTTATCCTTACATGTTTCTCCTTTGAAATATTCTTCCCTTTTGTCTAACTGCCCTTATGTAGTTTATGGTCAGATCTCCTCCTCTCCTTAAAAGCTATGCATGTTGCACAGCACAGGTTTGTCTGAACACCATTTACCCATGTCAGAGGTTAGCAGGGACCTTGTGTTTTTGTAACAGGTCTATTGTGGACACTAAGCCAAAGAGACAAATCCTCAATTAAGTGTTGTAAGTATTCTGATCAGCTACTAATGATGTGGCGCCAAAGTCCATTATATCTGTTATACATCGAATGACGACTATCAATTCACATGTAAGCCATATGGGGTTCCTTATTTAATTTTAGTCTCCTTTACTACTTTTGTCTATAAATACTAATCCTTTTACTTTATAAGTAAATACCAAGCATGACGTTCAGAATTATTTACAATTTCTGTAAATACTAATCCTTTTAATTTATAAGGAAACACTAAGCATGACATCATTATTTGCAATTTATGATGCATTCTCCCTGCTTTGTTTGAATGGTATTTGTGTATATGTATTCCTTATATTTGTAAAGTTGGGGAGGTACAATGGTCCTTAAAATTAACAATTTACTTACATCTGTGCTCACATTTTTTTTCTCTTGATTGTTCTCTTGTTATTTCTGATGTTCCAGCTGTGGAACATCAGAACTAATGCTCATACTATGGATAGTTGTCTGACTTTATTGGTATTCTTCCTGACTCAAACAAACATACACACTCATACTAACAGACATACACATTCATGCTTAAGCATACTCACTAACATTCACTTACACCCTCACACACACACATTAACACATACTCCTTCTTACACACACTTATACACACTTACACATACACTACCATGCTCACACACACTTACACAAACACATTCATGCTCACACACATACATACATATTCATGCTCGCACATTCATACTCACACAGAAACACACATACACATTAATGCTCACACACAAACACTGTAACATCCCCTTGCGTTACCTGCAGATTTCTCTGTGGCTGCACTCACATGCGCGAACATCCTCACTTTTACCACTGGGTCACGTAACATTGTGTTACTTGACCCTGATGGGTTCCTGCCTTCCTGGGCTGGTCCAATATTGCTTACAAAGGGCTGGCCCAGGCCGCCCCAGCATGGGTGATGCATTTGAATCAGTTATCGATGATATCTATCTCTCACAGGATTTAGATTAGTATACTAAATATACAATTCGTTATATTGCTTTACTGTAGTGTATATATATATATATATATATACTATACACAATATACAGTATAATGTATAGTGTAAAATAGTGTTATGACCCTAATTTAGGTTCTCCTCACGTGATTGATTACATGTTAAAAGCAAAGCATTTTTATCTTTACGGTTTCATTCAATAGCCTCTCTGGTCATTTACAGGATATACTAGTTCAATGTATCATTATTTATCACAGTTTTCCTTTTACGATATCCCGCAGGAGGCAAAGGCAGATCCATAATAGTGACTTTGTGTACGTGTAAGTATCTTCCTAGTTGTGGGTTTCCTTGTGGCTCTCTTTTCAGAAAGTCGATCTTATCTGGTCAAAACAAATATTTTATTTATTTTTTCTTAAAATAACCTGGCTATAATATTGTATCATTGTTCTATAATTTCAATTGTTATATATATATAGCTGTATTTTTCAGGCCGAGAAAAGAGGGGTGCAGGTTATACCTGAGTACAAATTTGTTCAAATATACAGGATGATTGCTCAGATGAGAGCAATTGTGCAGCATTAACCCTTCCCAACTGTGACCGGCAGATTAAGAAATGAAATCCATGGTATCTTCAGCCCCAACACAAGTGTGGTGACCAGCCCTGACCCCCCTGCTTCATGATTGCTCCATGAGGGTGGCATTAAACGGATTAATGCTTGTGTCTTCAGCCCCCAGCATTGAAAGAGCTCAATAATAATAATAATTATTATTATTGGTCAAGAGAAATCTGATCATTATGCCAGCCACTGGATGACCACTCCTGTTCCCATCAGTGAGTTATTTATAAAAATAAATATTTAATATTTTTACATTTTCACTGATTATTGATCAGATTCACTGATAATGGTTACAGATTTTATGGTACACAGAAGTGGTGGTACCCTTGGTATACACAAGTGTTCTAATTCTTTCAGTTTTACATATATTCCTGGATGTTCTATTCTGAAATATAACACAGAACATATTTTTTAATAGAATAACCATAAGAGTTGCAAAGGTAATATATTCACTATAGGCAGGCAGCTATTTTCAGAAATTAGATAAGTGAATATATTTATGGAATTCAAAGCGAAACCAGTTAGTGAACCGGTTACCGGTTAATTAACTGACTTAAACTGGTTCTTTTATTCTAAATTGAAAGTATCAATCAATAATAGTATTACGTTTAGCCTAGTGTTCAATGGAATTCATACATAAATTGTTTAATCTGTTTCCTATAACAGCAGCACATGTATCAGAATATTGTTAGCTTACCATTAAGATATTTTGCATGGTATTTTTTCATCATGAGCAAATAAGGCTAGTTTAGAAACTACAAAATATACAAACCAAAGCCAGGTACCTCATGAGGAAGGCTTTTAGCCGAAACATTGAGGGTTTGTCCTGTTTTTTTTTGCTTTTTTTCAATGTGTATCTTGTTTATATTTGCAATAAACTGATTGGTCTATTGAGACCTGTATGCAATTGTTGACTTTATTGGTTTTGCTATGTAAATCTTTGTGAAATAATAAAGTATTTTTGTATTTTTTATAGTTGTGCAGCTCATCTTTTACTATCTGATGTTGATTTTTCAGTTGTTGGGGAATTGCTTGAGAGCTAGCACCTCACCACAGGCGTCGTCATTTTGCCCTCCCGTGAACTGACGGCAATATGGTGGTGCTGCGGTGACATCATATTTCCCCCAGTTGACGCTTTTGGTGACATCCTCTGGAGGACATCACTGTAGCGCCGCCATTTTGGGGGAAGTTGCTGGGTTATGTCCCCGGAGATGTGGACGAAGAAAGAAGATTAAGGATTGAAGATTAAAGATTGAAGAGAAAAGAAAAGCAAGAAGATAGAAGAATATACAGAAAAAATACGGATATGGTCTGCAGAGAAGGTTGGGAAACATTTAGAGAGCATGAGAGAGAGTGAACGAGAGTGTTAGAGTGTGAGTGAATGTGGACCCAAGAATGTTGGTCGAAAATTCACAGCTTTTTGCTTCATTTTTCTTATTCAAATTCAGTAAATTTCCAATTCAAAGGAATCCGAATGCACAAGTATAATAAATAGTAAAAATTATCCTGTAAACGTTGCCTTTACTGAATAAACCACTATGGGTTAATTTTTCAAAACATACAAACTACTAGTTTATTAAATATAAATATATGCAGTTGTGATAGTACTGAAATTGTAAAACATCTTAGATAAAATATGATCTAGGTAGCGGGTCCCTTTCCTTTGTAAACATTCATTTTCATAACATTTCTGCTTAAAAGCTTTTATCCCATTTGCATTACAATAAAATATGAATAAATATCCAGATAATAAGCCATTCATTTCATGAGTAAGATTTAATCTTTCATTAGTAAGTTTAGTAGTCTAACATTTGAAACCAAAATAGAAACCACTGTTATAGACTATAGCGTGTGATGCAGAGCAGTTCATAGCAATGAATTGCATTGAATTTTTTACAGTTAACATGAAACTTAAACCTTGAAACACTATTGTTTATATAAAATATTGTTGCATCTTATTATCCATAAGGAAAATTAGCACATCATTTCTACAAACAAATTATACCATTTAGTTTCAACTTTTCTGAGTAAAATAACACTAGGAAAAACACATCGTTTTACAGTATTTTGTTAAAAGAAGGTTTCGATTTTTCTATAGTTTCGTTTAAATACTTACAGGTATAATCACAATATAAGATCATCAAACCAAAATACACGAAAAAAAGTATTACTCGTAATAATATTATTCATAAAAAAGGATACTTCCGTTTAAAGTCAGGTGTGTTTTATCTTTGATATAAAGCGTTAACTGTTGAGTTTAACCTTTAAAACTGAAGTGTGACGATGGCAAGGAATATAACAGCATTATTCCAAAGTAAAAAAATACAATGTATATCATAGACATATAACTCGAAGATAGATAAATATGCCTTAATAAGGGACATGGCCAAATATCTCAGACCAACGTATCGCATGAAGTTACAAATGGTCATCACTTAAGCATTAGAGGCAGCATATACAATGCTGATACTTGTGTTAGGTATTTTCTATAATAATAAATAAAATAGAAAGATTATATTCACAAAATAGACTATGTTGATACCATTAGAGTGTATTATTCTTAAGCCTCCCTAGTTCTACTATTGCCAGTGAACTGTACTTTTAGTCTAAATACACCTGACATTGTACATTTATTTGTGAATGGACTATATAGTATCCTAAAGAAATCAGCATATTAAATGATTATAAATAAAATGAGAAGCAATGCCTCTTACTCCTGACACCTTTGGTTGTAGTCTGAAAGAACAAGTATAAGCAGTAAAGGGCTTATGTTCTGACTGCGTGGTTGCCTCAAGAACCAAAGACATGAGGCTTTGGAAAATAGATTTTACATTTTGTTGCTTTATAAAGAAAGAACTTTACAAATTACCATTGATGCACAATGGATTTGTCTGGAGATGTGATATATAGGTACCCCTCATTAAAATGATGTTTATCCTTCCCTAGCCTTCTCATTCTTCCTTCTCTCTCTCCTTCTAATCTCGCCTTGTCACTCCATCTTTCTTTCTCTGTCTTCCATCCCTTGCCTTCTCACACCATCTTTCTTTCTCTCTTTCTTTCTTCTCTCCCCTTCACACTTCATCTTTTTTCTTTCCTTTTCTGTGTCTTACCTTGCCCTCTCACTAAATGATTCTCTTTTTTTTTTCAATGTCTTTGATTCCTCCTCCTGCGCACAACGCTGTCTTGCAGCATCTCCCTTACCTCATATACAACCCTATCCTTCAGCCTATAACACCCCAGCAACAGCACACCATCAGGCCCCTGTACACAACCCTATTCTGTAGATCCCTGCTTGCACACAACACTATCCTGCAACCCTTCTCCTTGCTGCACACAACACTATTGCAACTTGTCTGTGGCAGGGCACACTGACAAGTTGCTATCATAGTACTGTAGTTGACCTGCATGATGACAATGACAAGGGTTTTATATGTGCAAAGATAAATACACAAATGGATTTAACAAAGATCAAAAGGTATATTATATTTGAAAGGAGACTAATTGCACATGAAATCACAACTGGAGTGTCAGAATCTTAAGTGTAAGGGGGAGGCAACGAGAAAGATGGTATGCTATTCAAGGAGGTTGAGTAGGGTGATGTAATGTTGCATGTGTGTGTTATTGTAAGTGTCAGTGTATGTGTGTGATTGTCTAGGTGTGTGTTTACATTTTCACAATCTGCTTATCTGCGGGAAACACATTTTTCATGGTATTTTGGTTGAAATTTCAAGGGTCATTTTATCTGCGTATGGGCTTATCCGCAATTATATATGGTAATCTTATAAAATTACACATTGTTTCTCATTATTTTCATATAAATAATCACTTGTAGATTTCTATGCATGGTAATATAGGTACAAATTTAGGAGTAGTCTATATAATATAATATATATATATTATATGGTAAATTAAAACCCATAGTCCATAGTATACATAATATTGCAGTTTTGCAGTATTTCTGTAAGCATGGGATATAGGATATTAAAAACATGATCTTAAACACTAAGACTTCCCTATAATAAATGAAGGCAAAGTCATGATAAGTCTCATTATCATAATTGTGCCTACAGTTAAATAATTATGCTGCCCTTTTTACATCACTCATCTGATTAAAGTAAGTTTCCACCTTGATAATAATATTCATGAGAACATTTTTTTTGGCATTTATCGTGCGTTATAAATTGTGGCATAAACTAATTTTGGACAAGCGGAATTAGCCACTTGACAAATCAATGCTTTAAGGTGATCTAGAGCCAGGTTTAGAAACAGAGATAAAAGCTTACCAACAATTTCTAAAAAGCTGTATTTTTTCCAGCGGTTCACTGAAATATAAAAGCTTGATTCAGTGGAAACACTTTCAAAAACTGCTACTTTCTACATAATTGTACATACAGGATTTTGAAGAAAAAAAAAAGATTCTTTCTTGACATTCAGTTGAAATATAAGTACCCTGGTGACAGGCAGCTAGATTGTATTTGCATTCTCCCTTTGATGTTTCTTTCATCCCAAATTACCAGATCTATTTACATGACTCAAATTTATATATTCAGAGAATGTGAAAGATGGTTACAAAAAAATGATAAAATCTATTTTGTGACAATATTATCTTGATAATACAGTAACCTACAGGAAATAATATTTCAAAAAAGGACTGGCACAAATGACATAGGCCTGTGAAGTTGAACGCTGACTTTGGTAGCAACCAGAGTCATACTCTACATTCTCAATGTATTCACTTGAGAAGTACCGTATGTTTAAATAATTAGTAGCGTTTAGTTATTATTTTGACATTTTATGAACATGCCTACAAACTTCAAAGGGTAGGCTAACAGGAGCTTGCCCTTTTCTGGGGGGCTGGCTTCATGTAGGGTGCATTTAATTTACTTTAACCTTCTCCCAGAGTCGGCCTTAAGTGTTCTGGTGCCCTGTGCGGACTACTCCTCTGGCGCCCCCATCCCAAAAAAAAAGGAAAAAAATCTCCCTCCAGCCCCTTCTCACTGCCTTCCCTGGGTTCTCCCCCTGCTCCTTCTCACTGCCTTCCCCGGGTTCCCCCTCTGTCCCTTCTCACTGATCTACCCCCCTGCCCCTTCTCACGCGCTTCCCCCCTCTGCCCCTTCTAACTATCGACCCCCTCTTCCTATCCTTGCTTACCTTGTTGCCGGAGTCCTGTGGTGGGAGCGGGAGGCGTCCATCTTCCCGCTCTGCCGCGGTGCGTGCTTCACAGCTGAGCGCCAGAATAATTCCAGCGCTCAACATGAAACGCCGGCACCGCAACGGAGTCACGGAGAGTGAGGGGCGCCAAGAGGTTGCTGAAAACTTCACAAGCCACCGCTCGGCGTCCCTGCCTGGGACTTAAATTAGAACACCTTTTTTTTTTGTTTTAACTTTATTTAACATCCTCTGTGTTAAATAAAGTTCAAAAACTAAAATATGTTTTAATTTAAGTCCCGGGCAGGCGCCCCTGTTGCCATGGCGTCCTGTGCGGCCGCACAGGTCGCACACCCCTAAGGCTGGCCCTGCCTTCTCCTATCCCTCAGTGAAGGGGAGACACTGCTTGAGCTCAGGACCTCCCATAGGGTAATCTGTTTGTACATGCAAAGTTTTACCTGTAATATGAATTTACTAAAATACAAGGAAATGTTTAATTACTAAAAACCTTCCCAAATGACTTCGGGATTTTTTTAAAGCTTAAGTTTAGAGATGAGATATATTCCCTCCCTGAATATATAACTAGTTGCAGTGTTCCATTTTCTAATTAAGATTAATGACTGATTTAGAACAACAGAACATAGGTCATTGATTATCTGTCTTTAATCTTATGTGATTACAAATATTTTTTCAGAAGAGTCTATTGTTGGGTATATTGAACAATGATAAAGAGAAAAAAACTAGCATCAATTATAATTGACTTTTATGTTTCAAAATGTTACAAATTGCGGCAATTGCCTAAAAAATATGGACAAAAACAAATTAATGAAAATTACAGTATAATGATAGAGGGGAAAGGGAAAAGGAGTAACATTGTTACAGATTTGGTAATTTACTTAAATATTACAATAAAAAAACAACTGTTTAAATGGTACATTAAAAGGACATATTAGTTCAGCAATTGTAGGTAAATGTACATTTTTACTTATCTGTAATTTTAAAGACATTTTCAAAAGATTCTGAGGCCTGCTCAAATATCATTGTTAGTATTTGGTTATATCTTGGTTTGGACTTTCTAAACAAACAGTAACGCTTTATTCACTACATTTTAGCTGAAGTTTTAAATATCAGGGCAAGTTTTTAGTTCAACCATTTTCTAAACTCATCCACTACTTATAATTGTTATCGCCTTGCTGCCTTAAATATTAGAAGGATGACCTGGGTTTACGTTCTCTCTCATTCTTTGTCGAAGAGCCACATAATGGGTGCCCACATTTCAACATTTTATAAATTGAATGTACAGTTTATGTCTTATCTTTTTAATATTAGGCTCAGCATGCATAGCTTGTGTGCCAACTATACCTGTGTCAATTTAAATGTCAGTTCCATGAACCTTTAATGCACTTCTGTATACTTACCGTTAACTTACCAGTACTGACTTTGTCTTAGACTCACAAGTGAACTCCACCTGCCCAGACCTATTGGCTTTCCCCCAGTTTTGCCAGTTGTCTTAGCCTTCCAGTTCCGGTAGCCAAGTGCTCAACTTCCGGAGAAAAAGGGCGGTTGAGGTGCAGACTACCCAGGTGCTCAAACCGTGGAGAATAGGGGCTGTTGTATGTGAGGAGCTAGGTCTACTCTGGGCCAGTCTTATTTTTGAGGATGCTATCGACATCAACCAGATATTTTGCCAACTGAAAAGAGATGTAGCTTTTCAGCTGGTTATAGTATGAACGTGTCTTAAACTTGGTTTATATTTAGTCTGGATCCACTCACCAACTCTAAAAAGACAAAAGTTTACACAGTACCACTTGTTGCTGAATTCAGTAAAGTTTAATTTCAGTCAATTTAGGTTCACACTTTTATAGTGCTTGACTAAAGCAAGCCATCTCAAGGGTCTCTGTAGTATAAAATATATTCTCGAGTAATAGACACTACTGTGTTACCATTTATTCTGTTGCTCATTTGAAATATGCATTATGTGGCTATTATCTATTTTTTCCCATTGTAAAATTGCCAGGAGCTGCAGTGTATTATCATATGATCATATGATAAGTCTAATTAGAACTCCGGCACAGATTCTCTACATTAAGACATTTTGTGTTGCAACAAATCGAAATGTCTGCAAATGACATTTTAAATAACCTCCTGTCAACCAACATTTCAACATCATAACATTTCAGCGAACATTCCCCTGTGCTTTAATATCATATAAATTAAAAGGCAAATGTCCATATGCCATCCGCTGATGCTTTACCTGTTCTTGAGAACACAAATAAATGTAGCGTTATTTTTACTGAGATGTAAATAATGCATGTGGTTGATATTGCTGAAAAGCCAAAGTCAATATTAGTAATTCTGCCTTGCCACTGTTTCTCATCTGATCCATCTCGTAGATTAGTGGGCCAGATGTCCCTATTTTCACTAGTTTCAGTGCACAGTGCCCTGAATAAGGCTGTACCCACTATACGTAACTGAAAACATCACCTGAAACCAAGTAAGGCCAAAGTTAAGATATATTTGTACACCTACACTTTTTAAAGCCATAAAACACGTCTATCATATGATTATAAAAAACATCACCAGACAATTATGGACTAACCTTCATTGGCGAGAAGGTGGGTTTCTAAAGTAAAAAACACAAGCTATAGGGAACATAGTAATTTAGGTTTTTAACCCTTGTTTTAATAAAACAGTTTGAGAATAGATGTTCATGCAGGTTTGGTGAAGTAATCTTTTGAATGCCAGCTACCTATATGGTAAGTGGTTAGCCCAAAAGGGCTAGAGTACCAACTACGTATGTGAACGCAGAAAAAATGTTTCTATAGGGTAGTGAAGGCTGGTGATTAGTTGGACTGGCAGCCATCTGACTACCTCCAAGCAGAAGTATCATCTGATCAACAGCACCAAATAGAATTTCTTCTTGCATTGGTTAATAATTTTAGTTGAAGGCTATCATATAGTAACTTCATACACATTATTCAAAGACAGAACGATTAGGTATCAATTTTACTGTACTTCTGCCAGTATGAATTTTCTGTCCACTGTATGAAAAAATATGGGTCATCAATTTTTTAAAGCCTTAGGAATTATTAAAACATTTATCAAATCATATTCCATCGTTAGATTGACTAATGGAAATCATAAGTGAATTGAAAATTAAATATTAATTTATTAAAATAAACATATAATATAATTTGAACTTGAATATTTAAATTACTACACAATATATGGCCGGCTTGGTCTTTATGAATAAGTAATGTCGAATGATGTTAAGCTAGCATATTATCCTTTGTATGTCTTTCTAAAGTTTTTGAGAAAATTCGATTTAAAAAAATGAAATGCTCTTAATAGGTGTGTGACGCATAATGTTATTATTGGTAATATGAATTCGGGTGAGTATTTGCTCCATATACTAGTTGTGATAAACCCTGTTAGGTAAGGGCCATGTCACTTTTAGCAATCTTAATCATGGTCATATAGGGCACAAAAGGCCCAGGAACACAAATTTGCTGCAAACTGTGATTTGCAAAATAAAAAACCCCAAAAGTCTAACTTACAATAAGAGCCATTACTGGCTAAACATTGCTGGCCCATACTGACCAGCCTAACTGCTCACTTCACTTCCCTGCCAGACCAAGCTAAGCCAGGCTCTGGAACCCTGTCTCAGACAGTAACCATCGGTCAGGCAAGTTTGCCACACATGGCTAGGGGATCTTCTTCATAGGCCTTTCTTTGCCCTGGGAGCACAGGGGAACTTCTTCACAGTCTCTCTGATTGTCATGCTCCAGGGTGTTTTATTGCCCAGCACCTGTGCCTGATGTCCTGGACTGGATCCTGCAAACCCAGCTTGGGCTTCCAGTCTGCTATAACCTTGAGTTGGAGCATTGACCCACCCTGCTCACACACAAGATTTGTACACACACATATATATATATATATATATATATATATATATATTTATATATATATATATATATATATTTGACTTCTCAATTTGGATTCGTAAGAATTGCAAATATAACAAAATCTGTCAATTTCATCAATTTGTACAAAGCAAAAGCTCAGAATTTTCATCTGGACTCGTTACTCCCACTTTCTCACTGTTGTCTCCTTACTTTCTCTGTAAACCACTCCTGCTTCCATATCTTGCAGCTCTGCTTCCATGTCTCACATCTTCTTGTTCTTTATCTTCTTGTTCTTTTCTCTTCTTTCTTCTCTCTACTTTCTTCAACCGCATCTCTGCTGACATAACCTCCCAATGAACTTCTACTAAAATGGCAGAGCTTCTGGTGACATCCTCTTCCCCAATTGGAAGGTCAGAGTAGAGGATGCCACCAGAAGCTCTGCCATTTTGCCCTAAGATAACCCTGTGTTAGCTTCGGGCCAAAATGGACGAAGCTTCTGGTGATGTCCTCTCCCCAGATGGAGGATCGGAGGAGAGGACGACACCAGAAGCTCCGTCATTTGGCGGAAGTTCACCAGGAGGTTATGCCTACAGAGATGCGTACAAAGAAGAGAGGATAGAGAAAAAGAGAAGAATAAGAGAGGAGAACAAGAAGAGCAAGACACGAAAGCTGAGCTGCGTTGGGAGACATTCAGGGAGCATGAGAGAGAAATAAAGTTAGAAAATGAGAGTGTGAGAGTAAATTTAGGCGTCGGATAAAAAAATTCAAATCTAAAATGCCCACAATTTTGGTTTGCACAGTGCGTGTAAAAAAAGGTGTGATGACAGTGGTGTGAATTGTGTGACAGAGCTAATGTGTTCTTCTATGTATGTGTGTTAGCATGAATGTGTGTTTTTATGTATGTTAGTAAGAATATGTATATGTTGGCTAGAGTCTGTATGTATGTATGTTAGTGTGTGTGCTAACATAAGTGTGTATGTGCAAGTGTATGTGTATTATTGTGCGTGTATGTGTATATATATATGTATATGTTAGAGTGATTGTGTTAATGAATGTGCTAGCACATATGTTGCATATGTTACCAGCAGGTGTTCAAGTGGAGGGAGGCACTCAGCCAGAAGTTGCCGGACCCTGGGCCAAAAGTTGCCGGACCCTGAGAAAGGTTACATTGCTTATCTTCAGATCCACTTAAGCTCTGCCTTTCTTAAAAGAATAGGTTGGAAGTATTAGTGCTGGTTTTCTACAGAACATCAACCTGAACCATTAGAACTAGTGATATAATCTACCACGTAAAGCAAGGCTGCAAAACTCTAGTCCTTGAGGGCCACAAAAAGGAAATAAATTCTGTGTATCTTCCCGGAAAACAAGTAGTTTAATTATACTTTTAAATTCTGATGTCTGTTCTGCAACTTTTCATTTGCCTTTCCTTTGTTTCCTAAAAAGAGTTATGACCAAAACAGGCAATAAAAAAAATCATGCGCAACTGTAACGGTTGTATTTGTGGAACCTGCAATACATTTGAATTCACCACTTAGCTAAAGAACAAGAGATTCGGTATTTGACCCCATGAAAAATAAAGATGTCCACTTAATCTCTGAGCTTGAATTGCATGAGTAGTTTGGCAAAGTCAGTGAAACCTAATTATACATTATGCTGAGGCAATGCAGTTGTATTTTGCAGATAACAGAAATCTAGCCAACAGAGAGACAGAGTATAAAACAATTTCCCAATAAACGAACCCTTTTTAATATCTTCACTTCTCAATGTGCTTTGGTAGCGTTATCTATCATTCACAGGATGACAGATAATACTTTAGGAGTTTTTTTTGCTGTAATGCAAGTGAAACATCTTTCCCAGTCTTATAAAATTGATAGTTTTTATATTTTCTGCATAATAATGTCCAGTATGAAAAAATCTATTGCACTGGACAAGTTATTTTCTAATACATAATTACATGCAGTGATGTACTGACCTTGAGCACTGCCTTGGCCTGGCTACCCATATGTCATCTTGTGTCGATAGGTTGTAGGTCCATCACAAATATTTTACACCCTACTAGTCATGGTACTTCATGGGTAGCCAGGACGGTAGTGTCTAGGCAGGTGGTAATCAATTTTGCTGTGCCACATTCCTTCATGTGCAGGACCCCACTCATACAGCCTCTTCCTCACTTGCATTGGAGGGGGGGGGGCGAGTTGGTCCTTCTACTAGCCCTCAGCTATTCTCCCAGTCCTTGAAAGTGGAGATGGGCCAGCTTATGTTCCAGGTATAATGATAGGGAGGCAGCTGTTTCGCTGGAGAGAGGTTTCTGAAGGGTTTTGGATTTCCTTCCATCAGGTTCAATCCAACTCGCAGGTCAAGAATCTCCATTAATCTCTACGGTTTCCCTTAATTGTTGTTGAGAAGTTGGCTAAGGAGGTTTCCTTGGGTATGATGGCCAGCGCCTTTGTGTCACCCCACCATAGGACCTTAGTATTCCAAATTCGTGAGGGATTTAAAAGAAGGAAACGGGCAAATTTCACCTCATACACCACCTCAACTACTCAAAATGGGAAACAGTGAATGATGGTGTAGACCCTGAAGATTGTCAGGTTTCATACATGTCTTTTGACAAAGCAGTGGATTGCTCACATGGTATGGGGTTCATATTCTGTTTTGTCGCTATCCACCCAGATTGCTTCTACTTGTCTATGGGAGGGCAAGTACTACATGGATCTTTGCCTCATCGTGAGCTACTTGAACTTTTAGTACATTTCTGGAATTTAGGGAGGAACTATTATTATTATTATTCTTTAATTCTAAAGCGCCAACAGATTCTGTAGCGCTGTACAAGGTGAAAAGGTTACAGATAATGACAGGTACAATAGAGCAATTGACATCCAGATACAAGAGGAATGAATGGCCCTGTTCCCACAGGAACTTACAATCTAGGTGGATAGGGGGTAAGAAACAGGAGGTGAGGACTGCATGGTAGTGAATTACGTTAATGTGGGGCGAGAGGGACGTTTTGATGATTCCCTGAAGAGAATGCTGTGATTTAGGTTACTTCTGTGCAATTCGTGGGCATAGAGATTGACTCAAAATTGAAAACAAAATGTTGTTTGCTGGATGATTAGTGTAATAGTTGTTTTTGTCTTCTTTCTCATTGTAATAGGACTACAGAATCTACTGTTTATGATTAACATGTAATAATGACAAGAATAAGAATATTTCCTTTGTTGATCAGATTCTCCATTGGGCTCAGAACTTAACTCTTGTAAGGGTAATACAGGAAGTAAAAGAGAATGGTTTCACTTTGGCTCTACTCACAAATGTATTTTCTTCATATGAATATGCTTATTTTATTCCTTTGCCCCACATACAAAAGTTTGTTTTGCAGATAAATATGATTTATACATAACCAACATTGAAACAACATAACCAACAGTGTCCTATTTTAAATAAAAATATAATATTTTGATTTAATAATTCTCAGAGAGATTTCAATACTTTGTAAGTAAGGTCATAACACGGTATAGTAACAAACTGTCTTTTGGAAATACATAAAAAATATATTCAAAATAAATATACAACTAACACACAATTTAAAGAAACTGAAGTAATAGTGTTAAAATGCTGATACTGTTATAAATTACAAAGGTTTTAGAAAACAAATTCCTATTTATCCTCAACCTTCTCTAAATTATCCCACATTACAGTCCTTATGAATGTTTTTTTTTAAAATCACTAATGACTCCAATATTCGTAGAGACTGAAACACAACAAATCTTTGCAATTACATTACATCAAAAATATTTATATTGTAGGATGGCATCTGCTGAAATGTGTTCAAGATTGTTAGATGCATGAAAAATAAAACACTGCATAACTCTCCAAAATACCATCTCTACATTTAAAGATGTCAGTATAAGAAATTGCTTTAAAAGTACAGCTATAAATGAATGGCATTGCTTTTCAAATGTTTTCACCGTTTAGTGATAAAAGCATTTGGGAGCCAAATAAGAGCAAGAAAAGTTGAATGCAGTTTACATTGAAACAGAATTTGTCAGTAGATAAGAACTATCCGGCTCGTATATTTTGCCCATTCTTGTCCCAGCATCTTCTGTTTTATGAAGCCTTACTCCTATATCATGTATGCCCTCTGTATTAAACTTTTCCACTTTTGCTGGAGAATGATTAAACCTATCCACAGTCACCCCAGTAAAATAAAATGAGTACCCTAGAAATGATGCTTGGCTCTTCCAATAAGTAGAGGATGAAAAATCCTAGTAAAACCTTTTTTTTAGAACATAAGTAGTTGTAAAGGGAACATTAATCGACTTCAATTATTCATCCAGTTTAGCCACTCAACTAGTTTGATTTCAGTTAGGTCATTGTCAGGACAATCGGGGGTGGAACTCAGGATGTAGAGTGGACAGCCTCAATAGTCTTGGTGTTACTAGGTCTATACAGGAGTACCAAGATGCCAGAGGCAAAATGGTGGTCAATAGATCCAAGATCAAAAGGCAGGAAGCAATCAGTTGTGATGCCAAAGATCAAGGTCACAACCAAACTAGTAAGGCCTGGTAAAAAAAAGCAGGTATGCACAGAGGTTAGACATGTCTGTCATAGGCCCTGTAGTAGTATTTTGTATCTGGTATTTTTGTACCAGGTAATTCTTAAATTATTGCAATGCATTATATCGGTCCTGTGTTAAGTGGTTGTGCTTAAAAAACAAAAACATTCTTTGCTTCTAAAGCATTTTCCCCCCAAATCTAAGGGTATAAAAAATTCTTATTTTGTTCTATTGATATATTTCATGATTTCAAGGGAGAGCAAGAATAGAATCATTTTCTTGTAGATAAATCACTGCAGTAGATTTTCAGTTTCCTATTATAAAAAGGTGAAAACTCACTTCTGTCATGAAAATCTAATATTGTTTTGTTTTTTTAAAAAAATGCAAAAGCAGTTATTTTGATATACTTCCATATGAAAATACTATATACTGACTTGTATATTTGTCTGTAGACCTATATATATATTCAGATATAGATAGAATATAGATGTAGATGAAGCATTGCTGTTTACTTGGGGGCTGAAAGGGATCTCAGACACACAGTGGAGTCCAGCTCCAGCAAAAATTACTCTTTCAAATACAAAATAGCAAGGATGGCCCAAGTAGATACACTGTAGAGGGGCAGGTCCTGCAGATAGGGCAACCTGTCTCCAAGTCTGAGCTCCCAAATTCAAGTACAAGGCACCATGAAGTCTTTAGGCCTAAAACACATAATCTGAAATAATTCCATGTTTATTAAAGAATGGTAGATATACATAGTACAATGTATGTACAATAATAGACGGGTACAAATGAGGAAGGAAGCGGCTAAGCTCTGCCGGGTACCATTTGACATGATGACCGGATTAGAGAGGGATCCATTCACTTTAATCTGGGCAGATGGAGAAGTATATAAAGCCCTGAGAAGCTGTATGAAGTCAGGGTCCCAAACCAATACCACTCAGCACCTTAAACAGATAATGCCAAGCCACCCTGTCAAAGGCTTTTTCTGCGTCCATAGACACCAGCAAGATGGGGGTTTTAGTATATTGTGCCATTGTTATCAGATTAATGACTCTTATTGTGTTGTCTCTGGCTTTTCTACCAGGGACAAAGCTCACCTGGTCTGAGTAAATCAACGAGGGAATAAAAAGCTGCAATCTAAGGGCCAACATTTTTGCAAGGATTTTCAAATCCATATTAATAAGTGATGTGGGGCGATAACTTCCGCATAATTCAACATCTTTGTCAGGGCAAACTTTGTTGGGGCAAACTACAATATGGGCTAGATTAGTTTGTGGATCTAGAGGAGTGCCCAGGGCTAACTCATTAAATAGTGTAACTAGTTGGAGACCTAAAACCTTGAGGAAAGTAGGACACATAATCTGGACAGTCATCACA
Source organism: Spea multiplicata (assembly GCA_009364415.1). NCBI lineage: Eukaryota > Metazoa > Chordata > Amphibia > Anura > Pelobatidae > Spea > Spea multiplicata. Next base: position 7,050,878 of record VKOC01000006.1, read on the forward strand.
ATATAGATACTATCTACAACCCAGCTGCAATCCACCAAACAAGGTAATATTTCTTATGCAAAGACCTTAAGAAACGGAATTATAAGGTGGGCTCTGACCTTGGCATCACTTTCATGCATTGACTTATAGCATGTGCAGTCACCCAAGAATTAAGATTTCCTCTTGCTTGTAAGATATTTCTTGGAACGTTCTGTTCTGTTTTCAACAGTTCCAAACTGTATCTTTTGTGTTTCATAGTTCGTAAAAGTTATAAAAAGGGCCAGGATATGAAGCGTAATTTAATAGTGTAAAGAACAGATTATGTCAATGATCTAGTACCATTATGAAGTAGATTTGGTCATTTTGGGAGGTCTTATAAGTTATACGGTATAATAGTGGAATAGATTGTTAAACCATAGGCATTTGGCTAGTAACCAGGGAACTACTCTACATTATTCAGTAGTAAGAGGTCATTCTTTTCACAACTGCAGCATTTACGACAAATTGATAGAATCATTTAATGCTACTTTAGATTTACTAGCAGTTTGAGAGTGAAGCTTCATTGGAAAGCATGCCACAAATGTATAATCACATGATTTCCAATATATGGCATGTAATAAAATATACTCAGCTGTATCTTCTACAGTGATTTTGATAGAAGATTTTTGGCACTGATTTTTTTTAAAAAAACATTAAACCCTCCTAGGAAACAGACATTATATAGAGGGGGCAGTAGATTATCAAGTGTTTTCACTTTAATGCAATTTCAATATATGCTATTAAGTAAGACTGCACTTTTAGATTCCAGTAAATCAATTTAATTTAGCATGTTTAATGTACTAGCCATAGCACAGAATTTGGCTTTGCATAATGCTGAGAAAGAGAATTTAAATGAAACCACTAGATGAAATGAGTGACCTATTGCTTCTAAGCAGAATGTTAAAAATCCAACGATCCAGCTACATCTTGCACCTGAATCAAGATTGTGGGACTAAAAATATCCTTTTTTAAATTCTACATTTATGGTAAAACAATTATTTTAGTGTTTTTACATTTAATAATAATACTACTATTTTATAATTTTATATATATATTTACAGCTGATTATATAACTGCAATGCTGCTATAGTTCTACTACACTTTAATTTAACTTGCTGCATTCTTGTTAGGTATTTTATCGTCTGCTTACATTGTATTTTACTAATCTCTAAATCTACTACTGTATTATTACACTAAACTGTAATGGTTAAAGACAGGGCGAAACATATCAGCCACAGGTAGGAAGGTTTTGGTGCCAAATTTGAATTTGCCGCCAAATTTTCAAATGTTCCGTTACATCACATCCGTCCCGTGGCCAACTTGAGCGGCTTCTTCGCAGCGGCTGAGGCTGCTGTGACATGGAGGTGGGGGGTCTGTTAGGGATATCAGGTCTCCCCCTTCTTCAATGAAGCTGAGGCTGCTTTGGTTCAAAGGTGGGGGTCTCCCCCTTCTTTACAGCGACTGAGGCTGCTGTGTAGTAGAATGCGACAGATCGAAATTCACAAAAGGCTCAGTGACTCTTCAAATAGGAATTTAAGTTTGTGTTTTAGATTGTCATAGGATGCATAGGAAGAACTAGCACCTGGAACCCGGGAGATTTAATGTGAATTTAAAAACCTATAAAGGTTTGGAGGGCAGTAAAAAAAAACCTTAATAAGTAATTTGCATGAGTGCATCAAACATTCTATGATTCCATTCCTTAAATGGACAGTTAACCGTTCCCTGCAGTCTTCCCAATATGTGGCAGGAAAGCTCTCCAATTGAAATCAACTGTTTTTTAAACCATTTTTTCTCAGAGATGTAATGCAAAGTTCTTAAATAGAACCTGTTTTATGGTCACACTGTTTAAGTGATCTATAAATAGCTTACACGTGAATTACTACACACAAGTAGAAATCCTGTTGTGGCTTTAAAAGCCTTTAGTACCTGGCGGTGTGTATGACTGTCAGTATGTGTGTTAGTACGTGTGCGTCTAGTACCTAGGTGTGTGCGTGTCAATGTGTGTCTGTATTAGTGTGAGAGTCAGGGTATGTGAGTATTCGTGTCTGGCTATGTGTGAATGTCTGGGTGTGGGTTAGTGTCTTGTTATTCATGTGTTAGTGCATGGTTATGTTAATGAGAGTGTAAGGGTATGCCTGTGTGTTGTGAGTTTCAGAATCTGGCCATGTGTGGCTGTTCGCATCTGTGTGTTAGTATGAGTGTGTGCTTAGGGTCGATGTATGTGTGTGCCTGTGTGGATGTCAGGGTATGTTTGTTAGTGTGTCAGTGTCTGGCTTTGTGTGTGTGTCTGTTACTGTCTGTGAGCTTTTGGGTGGGCTAGTGTTAGTGTCTAAGCATGTTTGCTTGTTAGAGCGTGTGTTAATGTGAGAGTCTGTGCGTGCTTGTGCATGTTAGTGTGTCAGTGTGCTTGTCTACGTTAGTGTTAGTGCCTGAGTATGTCTATTACTGAGTGTGTTGGTGTGTGTCAGTGCCTGGGTGCATGTGTGAGTGCCAGTCTGTGTGTGTGTTAGTGTCTGTTGGTGTGAGTCATAGTGTTTGGGTGTATGTTAGCATGAGTGTGCAGGTGTTATCCTATCTTTCCCTCATTCCTTCTTTCTACTCTTCTTTTCACTCATCCCTCCCATCTCTCTTTTTTTCTCCTCTGCCTCCTTTCTTCTTCCTGTCTTCTTTCTTCTCTGTTCATTCCTTCTTTCTCTTGCCTCTTTTCTATTGTTCCTCTCCTCTCCTTTCCCTTCATCTCCGCTCTTTTCTCTTTTCTATCTCTACTTTTCTGTTGTCTCCCCACTCTTCTCACATATCTTTAATTTCTTTAGTTTCTGTCTCCTTTCTTACGGTGAGTAAAATATGAAAAAAAAAATATTTCAATTATAAAACCACACCCTTACCACACCTCTCACCATGCCTGGGCACAACCCTTTAAAGATTGTCTAGGAAATGGCTCAGTAAAAGGTGGCAACCCTAACATAAGGCACGAAAAAAAAAAACATGGGAGCCTCATCTCAGACCAGGAACAGACCGTATTGAAATAGCCTGCTCTATAGGATGGTACCCTAGCATAAGATCATGTATGTTATATCACTCCTTGATTCCTTACCCATTGTCATGTGGGCTACCTCATTCACATATGTCTATTGTTTAAGACACAGCATCTATAGTTCAGGTGCTAAAATCTTAGAGTTGCCCAGGGGATGCTCCCCCTGGCCCAACTGTATCTGTAGTGGAAGTGAAGATCTGCTACTCCTGCTACCTTTACTCCACAGTCTGTATGGTCCCTGCCACTGGTATGTCACATTCTGGTGCTCTACAACAACAGAGGGAGCATCAGATGAAAGGAAGGAAGCGTTAGGAGAGGTCTGTGGTAGCAGGTGCTAAAACCTCCACAGAACTATGGTAGGGGAAGCTACAATGGGCCACTATGCTAAGTCTTAAATTGATTTAACAGAGTACAGGAGGGAAGATTGTTTCAAAAGAGGAGAAATGTTAGGAAAAAAGGTCATACTGAAAGAGTCAGGGCTTAAATCTAATGTGAGGAAGTGTAGTTAAGTAAACTGGCCTCCCAGCAGAAGTGGTTGAGGCTCATACAGTGAGTGAATTTAACCATGCATGGTATAGGCATTCAATTATCCTCAATCTAAGACAAGAAGATGGATTAAGGTGCAAGCCTTCACATCAAGAAAAATGAATAGAATGACTGAATGGATCTTATCTGCCATCAAATATTATGTTTCGTTTTCTGTCCCAGGACAGCTTTCCCTTTTGCCCCATGAGACAGCCTTAAAAATCCCATACAAACTGTTACACCTGTTACAACATAATGATCTAAATTTAAAAATATATATTCTTAAAAGAAAGAGAATTTGACAAAAAAGGAGATGAAAGATTCCAATGGTAGTCTTACGTAGGTACAATTTATCACCTTTCTCATCTCTGAGTTTATACCAGGAAATTATAATACTGGTTTAAAGCCCTGTGATTTTTCTTTTTTCCCCTTTGTCATTGATGCTTGCCAAGTTTTCTGACGTTCGGCTAGGGTGGTTTACAGCTTGCCTGAAAAATATATGTACTTATTGTAAAAAGAACCACAAAAAATCCATACCTGATAAATATTTATAACTGCCCTGGAAAGATTTAGGTCGGCATGTATTTAGGATAGATTTTGTACTTTACTCTAGAGCACAAGAAATGATATTAAAATAGAAAAAAATGACACAAATGAGGATATATTTTTCTGCAGCTACTATTAAATTGTGAAATTGACTGCCAGACCATTGGTTCCCTTTAACTTCAATGGCAATCTTAATTTATAGATGAGTATACTAATATACCATGGGATATGTATATATATAGCATTATGATAAAAAAAAATATTTATTTTCAAGACTCCAGGGATAAGAATTAAACAACACATATAAAAATATAAGCAGGAAAAACATGTCTGTTTTAACAAGCCAAATGGAATATCATCAGATATTAGTGTCCCATTCACTGTTACTAATTTGAAGAAGTCTGCTTTCATATTATTTACTGACTATATGATGGAAATCTTCCTTTAACTGGACCTCTAATAAGGGTTTTATATAACCTAACCAATGCTGTTGATGAATAACATTTTGTTTTTTTAAATTTCAGGAGGTTTTTTTTTATATACATAGTTTACTTTTAGTTGTTAAAACCATGCATTAGTAGCGGTAGTACCATCAGAGTTTTGCTTAGTAATTAGCTGGGGCAACGTACCAGTTACATCGTCATCATCAGCTGGAAACTCTTCAGGAATTACATGGTGCCTCAGGGTGAAGCATTGCTTCCCCAGGTCTCCGTTCAGTTTCTTCTAGGGCTGAAACAACTAATCGATAAAATCGATAATAATCGATAATGAAAATCGTTGGCAACGAATTTCATTATCGGTTAATCGAATAGATTTTTATCGATTATAAAAAGAGGTTTTTTCAGAGCAAATGCTCTGAAAAACTCCTCTCCTTATAATAATCCGATCTCAAACAGAGAACACCGGAATCCAGATCCCCCGCAACGCTGCGGGGGACCTGGATTCCCCTCACTGTCTGCCGGTCTCTCACTTCCGTCTCTCTCCCCCCTCCCCTACACCCCTCTGCCTCTCTCCCGGC
>VKOC01000006.1:7056118-7069119 GCA_009364415.1 Spea multiplicata
ATCAGCAAATACTTCAGACGATCAAACCAGTGTTTCTGTGTTTTAAAGGCTCATTTATATTTTCCAGATGTTAAGAAGCCCCAGACCCCCATAGCACTGCTTTTCATGAAAACCAATATGAATAAAATGAACATTTGAGTTGTTTTCGGTTTCAGACTATGTGTATGTAAACTTACATTAAAACAGTTCTGATATTTAAAGTCATTGATGGGAAATCTTAAATATTTACCTTACAGTGTTGTTTTTTAGTATTGTTTTGCATTCATTTTAACAACATTTTAGTATTATGCTGAGTTTGCAATTATCTACCAAGTTTGAAGTAAAGTAAAACTTCCTTACAAAGTTTCTAAGAAGTGAACATGCAAATGTTTGTAGCAGGGCAGCCACACAACTCAGTGTAACCAGTAAATACATTAATAATATTACTGGGCCTATGTGCTGACGGAAAGGAAGGTTATGGTGGGAGATGCCCAACAAAAGCAGTGAGGCTAGGAAAGGTATGGCCTTGGCAAGGATACCTAAACATTAATGAGCCCCTTTACACAGTATTTCTTTATGACAATATTGGAAGACTTGTTAGATGATAGTCTCTGCCCTCTCCAAATTGTGTTCCAATCATTCACAGAGACGGAGAGTAAAAGAAGGAAGTAGTCTTTAATTGCGATCAGAAGAGAACATGCACGTTGGTTAGCCAAAGCAGTCCATGGCATTTCGTTACAATTGCAAAACAAAGTATTTATACAATTCTTACAATCCTATGTGGTTGTTACCAAATAAAAAGAAGAATCTGTGTGCTTCAACTAAAAAGTCCCCCCAAAAAAAAAACAGATGTCTCTGTCGCTGTTGTCTGAACATCTCATCAAGTTTCTTGACTTGGGGCTAGAGGTTAGCTAAGAGCAGAGTCATGCACATTACGAGAGCAGGCAACATTCTATTACGGAAGATTTTATCTGGTTCAGCCCTGGCATTACAAATGATATAAAAACATAAAAGTTATCTTTTTCTCGTGGAAGTGGATTGCGTGATTTTGTTGTGCCTAGAATGACAGAGCAAACTTGTCTCAGTTTAAATACACCATGTAGTAGCCCAAAATGGTGGGTTGGCGTGGTCTATACCCAGCGTTATCTGACAGCAAATGAAGATGATTACTAAGTTACTGCTTATACAAATACATTACTTGGAATATAGGAAGACAGGCCTTTAGATGAAGGTTCTATGTATGTAATTAATGTCTTTTACCAAATGAAGTGCTTTTCCATTGTAATTTTTTTTTATTTTGAACTGTAGAAACCTGGACATAAACCTTACATAAGACTGTTTTTCTCTCTCTTTTGAAGTGAACATGTTGACTGATAAAGGCACTGCTCCCCAGTCTCATACACAGTGTTCCAACAGCTAAAATGCATTAGATGAGTGACAGGTTGATTTTGGCTGAAAGAGTCTTTGTACATAGTTATGCAAGCTCTGTGTAACAGTACAACAATAGAACAATAACTTCTATTAGGATTGAAGCAGGAAATGACAAGGTTAGGACAAAAGATCTGTAACGGTTGGCTATGCATACATTACAGGAGCCATATCATCCAAACTGGCAATATTCCACTCCTTGGCTGCTCTATAGATCTCAGCACTTTCTGGAATATCTCGTATTTCTCTGTACCCTGTTTTGCTTACTGTGTGGGGTATAAACTCCCTTGCTGCTCCTTGTGGGTATTACAGGGTCACGGCCTACCTGTGAAAGATTCTAGCCCCCAACCCTTTGGACCAGCTAGGGCCATATAAAGATCAACCAATAACTAAGAATATTAATGCGAAATAATTAAAAATAATATTATTTTATTCTTCTTCACTTGTTTTTAACCTACCAAAATAAACTGCTTAACCACACAACTCAATATCTAAACTAGATCCTGTCCACCTAATATCTTCCGGCTCCTAAAGGAATAGGTAGGAGGAGTCACTCATAAATGTGTAGTTACAACTCAAAATTATTAGTCTGGCTATTTAGTAAAGGCTGCTAATGATTATGTAATATTGATGTAGGACGTAGCTTTTGTGTGTGCGATTTCCTGAATTATTCTTGCCAAGGTGGAGGTTTCTGAAGGGTATTTATTGTTTTTTGTTTTGTCAAGATTTGAAAACACTGCCAAATGTGCTGTTGCAATAAAACTACTACATGTTTTATTAAATATGTCATTAATTACCAATGCCGAAATGTCTCCAAAGTGTTGAGTGATATTCTATTGCATCTGAATGCTTGCCAGGTTTTACACTAAATCACTGCTTGCCTGCTTCAATTTCCAGTTAGGTGAGATATGTTTGGTCACACACACTCCCCATCTACAAATGGCCATAGCTAGGAACTCTCTGTGCTTTGCCTGGAGACTCCAAGAGAGCCCCATTTCTCTGGGTCGCCACCAAAAGCCTCCCCGCACATTTCCCAGTTAAACAGCTGTGTGCAGTGGCATAAAGTTCCCAGGTCTGCTCATAACTCACTCCTAATTACCCTCTACCTAATTCCTGTCCCTTTGCCCTACCTTTAGATCATAGCCACATCTCGAGGCACAGGGTGGCTCCCGGTAGCCTACTCACCCTGTGAAGTTCCCAGGAAAGGAAACTATTTATACATATATCCTTCACATGAGGGGCACAAGACTTTTCAGTACCTCCCAACATGAGTGTCCGCAGAGCCCACTTGCCCTTCTACATGCTCTCGCCGCCACGCACTTGCTGGTGCAAGTTAACACAAAATGCAGATTCTACATGTTTTTTTCTTTATAATCCAGTCGTGGCGCCTTAATCATGTGTGTATGAATACGGTGGTGCATTCAATAGAAAACAGGGCCAAGCGTGGAACCTGAGAACACATTTGGCATATATATATATATATATATATATATATATATATATGACTCCGGCCCAACCAGTTCTGTGTGTCAATGGTATCTCCTTTCACTCTAACAAATACTTTACCTATTTTTACCTTCTCTCTTCTAGCATTCCCATGCTCCACAACTTCATGCCTATTATACACCAACTTAAAAAAGGATGTAAGGTGGGCTTTTGTACCTTTTGCACCACAGCACGCCTGTGATCTATCTATAACAGACAATCATCAAAAATCTGCAAAGAAGATGCCTACAAAGTGTTTTCTAAGTAATTAAATACACCCCCGTTCACACAGCTTTCACAGAATTGAAATCTTGTTTTGGATTGTGTATTGATAAACTATTGTGAAGAATTCAACAAAGTTAACAATCAGATAATAACTTGACTTTTGTGTATTAACCTAATATATATTAGGATAAAATGTATAAATTAGCTAGGAAATGCTTGAGTTTCACTAAGGATTTTACCAACAAAGCAAATGCATCAGAAACCCCCACTCTCATTTAGAAGATGTTTTTAATTCAGATGGCCAAAAACAAAGACAGTAGAAAAATAGTATAATTGCAGTCATTAAGTAGTATTGTGTGTTTGAAAGAAATGGTTATACATTCTATATTCAAAGTATTGTATAAAATAGGACATTTGCAAATTGCCCTTAATATCAAATGTTCAATTAAACCAAATTAATTGGTTATTATATCGCATGAGAACCTGTTAGCTTCAAAGGCGTAAATTGAATAGGAATAGTGGTTTTTATAATGCTTTTCAGTAATTCACCTTGATTTTAATTATGCAATCATTTCTTATTCTTGTCGTCCATTCACATTTCCATTGCAAATTGCACCTGTCCATGTTATATTGTCTTCCTCTCAATCAAAAAAACCCATACATAAACTGCATTCACATTTGTTAACTTAAATACTTAATATTGTAAAGCTCACTGGTTAGGAAATCCAGTAAAAACCACAGAAATAGGAAGTTATAAGCAAAACAAAAGAAACGTATGCAACATAATATGGAAAAAAATGAAATGGGAAAAAAAAAAAGAATTTAGGGCAAAATTATGTGGATACAAACATTAAAGGCACACGTCAGCCATCATATAAACTTTATGATAGCTGAGTGGTTTTTCACAATGTCCCCCTTGCAAATGCATGGTGGATTCTGTAAAATGCCCTTTTCCCTACCCCCAGCTCTGTGTCATGCATAGGATATGTTCCATCGAACACAGCTCCTGCCTCGTGATGAACTTACCGGCAGTCAGCTCCAATACCAGCATAACAAGACCCCCCCCTAGCGGGCATGCACAGAAAGTAATCCTACTGACTCAAAAGGAGCACTTTCATGCCAATGATTTGTTTCCTCTAAAAATCGTTTCTGAAAAGGCAACAAATCTTCTTCCTAAATATAATGCCACCAAATCATGAATTGTCGAAAACAACTTTTTTGCTATACGTTATTATTAATTTTAATTTTTTTATGTTATAGTGTTTTAGTGACCTGTAACCTGAAATCATCAAACTTCCGCTTTGTAAGCTAAATATTATATACATTTATAGTCATAGAGGTTACATTCATCTCAGCTCATACTCCCATATAAACCAGTAAAATAATTTAAATGGCTAAAGTTTCAAATCGGAACGTCCATGTTAGTAGGATTTAGTAAAGTAAAAAATACTACCTGCACCTCTAGCCCTGCAAAGTTACAATGTACAACTGTAAATCCGGGTGCAAAGAAACGGAAATAACTTAATGTCCTCTAGCCATGCTTCAGGCGTTATCAGCCGTGTTCTGAGTCCCTTTAGGGCTCTTCTCTCTCATGATAACCATGTTTTTGAAGCCATAAACTAAGTCAACAATGCTCATTTTATATTTCATTCCACCTGTTCATTTATGTTTCCCCTGTTAGTTATTTGGAACTTTGCATACAACATGGATCCTCCAAATCATGTATTAATATTTTATGAGTATTGTATTTCTTTCCAGACATTATTTCTATTCTGGAATACTAAATCTGCAAACCGAGATGGCAGTTTATGTAAAGAAAACTAGCTATTCAAGCAAATTCTAATTATCGGCAATGTTGGATTCTCTACAGGGCAGATTAAGTCTATGGAGCACCATTTACAAAACAAATATGCAATTTGTCAACAGAACTATTTGCATCATCCATTAAAGGGTATGGGGGCTGTCTTTTTATATGTTTTTTAATCATTAGGGGGACTAGTAATCATTCTACCTAGGGGTACATTTAATGTAAATTTAGCCTTTATTATTAATAAATCTGCAGAATACCCTCATGCATATGCAAGGGGGACACTCCAAAGATTTCAAGGGGCTACTCAGCATATGATGACTAAAGCATGCCTCCCACTCCAGATTTTGCCACTCTATCCTGCTGAGCTCTACCTCTGTCCCACTTTTTTGGGTTCTCCGAGGGACACCAGAGAATTGTGCGCATGCACAGTAGTTGTGAGGTATACTGGAGCGTGACTTTAAATAAATGACTACACATCCTAAATATTAGGTGAGACGGAGGTTTATAATGCAACAATAGAACACCCAGCAGTCCACAATTTATAAAATGTTATCAACAAACTAACTTAGAGACCAGACGTGAATAAACACCACTGATCAAACAGAAACATTCAAATGAGGAATGCAAACAATAACGTGAGCCAAGTGTTCCTCACCTGAACAAACGTGTGTGCTCACTCCAGTCAGTTGTAATATATTTGATCAAATGCGCACTGAACACTCCTGGCATTTAAATCCTTTCTACCATATCATTAAATTATAAAATGCACAAAAGGTAAGGGATTTCATTAGTGGGTCAGGTTAACATAATACGGTCAGTAAATTGAGTAACATTTTAAAGCCTTTGTTCATTACTGGGGAAATGCGTGTCTGAGCTGGAAGACGAATCCTAAATCCAAGCAAGAAATGTGAAAAAGGGGATTGCTTTCTATGTACAGTTTACATTTTCTCGAAATCTCAAATATTATGAAAATCTCAAATATTCTCAAAATCTCTAATGTTTGAAGACAGGGGTATTGATGGATTTACATGTCTACAATATACAAAAAATGGTAAAGGCATTTCTACCATCATTGTTCCCAACACATTTCAAGGATGAGCTCAGCGGCACCCATCATGGCCATGTATAGAGGCAGCTTGGTGGATAACGAGGACTCAGCAGGCTCTTTTACATATAAACATTATGTTAGGCTTGGGGGACTTTTGTTTTTTTATTAAGGGATGCTCCCACTATCATATGTATTTCAATGCACCCTTTAAATTAACATTTTTTTCTCATCACAGCCCCTATGCATTTGCACTTTTCACCTCCACCAACTCCTAGCGCTGGTTTGCATGGCGTGTCCATGGTGCTGCTAATCAAATGCTGCCCTTGATGGTTCAGTATTTAATCTAGTTCGGACGGGTCTACTCCTTACATATAGGCTAACACGCTTAGGAGATCCACAGTGTTTTCTAGAAAAACTGCACAGCGTGCTAAGGATGCTGGTCGTTCGGCTTTAGTTTATTACAAACTATCCTGTGAAAAACATGCTAAGACTTCTTCTTTAACCCCTTCAGGACCGGGATTTTGATACTAACGTGTCGCTAAAGGACCGGAGCTGTTTTTGTGTTTTTGCTATGTCTTCTTTCACCTGTAATTTCTCTCTTATCAATTAGTGCACCCACACAAATCATATATTGTTTTTTTCGGCACAAGTAGGGCTTTCATATGAAACCATATTAAGCTGGGTAGTACATTGTTTTGTTTGAAATAAACGGGAAAAAGTGGGAAAAAAATGAAGAAAACGCATTTTTTTACAGTTTTGTATACATACAAATTGTACACACATTGAACCAATGGGAAAAAACTATCCCAAATATATTCATTAACTTGTCCTGATTTGGAAACCACCCAACATGGCCAGGATTTTTATCTATTTTGACCGGTATAGGGCAAATATTGCAGGGCATGCATCACGTTTTTGAAATGTAATTTTTTTCAAATTTGGCATGGTAGTCTAATAACTGCAATAGTTGTCACAGATACTGATTATCCCCCCAAAATTATATGTTTATGAACAGTAGATAAGTCAAGGTGTACAACTAGGGTCATTGTGACACTTTTCAAACAGGGATTTTATCGCCAATTGCTGCCAAATTTTGAGGTATTTTTATATTTTTTTGTTTTTTTTGCATATGTTGCAATGTTGCTTTAGATTTTATATTATATTTTGTATAGAATATGTGCAACTGCAGAAAAAAAACACCAAACTGTGTTCACCAACATCCCCCGGTTCCAACAAGGCCTCACATGCATGGTTCATGCATTTTTTGAGGAAGCTATGAGGGCAAAACTGGAAGATGTGCATTTACATTTTTTTAAATATTTTTTTTTATCAGATTGCTTGTAAGTGACAGGTTTAGGCCGCTGACATCAATCAGGGAGACCGATCAATAATCAGCGACTTAAAATGTCACCGACAAGTGATCAGGTAATAATTATGATTTTTTTCATTTATTAATAATTTGTGTTTTTTCATAATTACCCTAGATGACCCCTCTCTCTTTGTAGAGCAGGGTCATCCGTGGGCTGCCATAATGATCCGATCACTCCTATTGGCCAGGAGCGATCTGATCAGCCCAGCATTTGACCTGGAAGCACCCTGGACTTTCAGGTCAGTGCTGTTATTTTTTTTTATTATTATTATTATTTTATTTTTTTTTTAATTTATTTTTTAATTTTTATTTTTTATTTTTAACTCTTTCAATGCTGATGCTCCATTGAAGCACAGCATTGATTGATATTTAGTCCCCACAAGCTTGTGGGGACTAATATTAACCCCTGCAATGCTGCGATGGGGGTCATAAACAATCGCAGCATTGAAGGGGTTAATTGAGGAAGAGGGGGGGTGAGGGGGCTGATCTCCACACTCATGTGGAGACCAAAGAGCCCTGTCTCCCTGTCCCTGAAGCTGCCTCTGGCAGCTGGGACACAATCTCCAATAGACTGGAGATTGTAGGAGAGGAGTCTCTCTGATCAGCCCTACAGGGCTGATCAGAGGACTTCTGGGGGTTCGTTTTTGCTGCTGGAGGTCTGCCTGGGCTTCCAGGCAGACCACCAGTAGCAGAACCCCCTAAAAAACGGGAATTAACCCCTTCAATGCCGCGATCGCGGCATTGAAGGGGTTAACGCTGCACTGATGCTCTCATGGAGCGATCAGGCAGCAGGGGGGTGTTGGATCAGGTCCCCACACTTGTGTGGGGACCCATTCAACACCCCCACCCCTTCCCTGAAGCTGCCTGTGGCAGCTGAAACAGCGATTGCAGATTTTTCTGCAATCGCTGTTTATGCCTAGAGAATCACTCCATGGGAGTGATCGTAGGCTGGGGGGAGGGCTTAGACACGCTGTGCTGTCTGCCCAGGACTCCTGGGCAGACAGCAGCAGCAGCGCCCCCGCGATCACCGCGATTGTGGTGATGTGGGGGCGTTTTTTGGGATAGACGTACCTGGTACGTCCCGGTCTACAGGTGACTGTTAACCAGGAAGTACCAGGTACGTCCCGGTACTGAAGGGGTTAATAAAATATGCTTTCATCTACTAAAACTGTATTGTAAAGAGCTTGTTTTACTTGGATATAACATAAAAATGATCCAATAGATGGGAGCGTTCCACCTTTCACCCGTGAATCTAAACAAAAAAATGTTCTTTGTACTAATCGGGACACTAATAGAGAGAGTGGGATGATGACCTGTACAGTACATAGCAAAAGAAATAAAAACAATAAAACTTATTACAGGCAGCTGGTTGCATGAAGCATCTGACAATATACTGTAAGATTACAGAAATTTTTATTTATAGCTTTAGTCTGTTTAAGGAAAGACAAGAACATCAAGGATGGTTTCATGACATGAAAGGGTGTTTGCCAAACATGGCGGCGTACAAAACGTACGTGAAGACACACACAACAATCTTCGCGTTCGTCTTCATTTACTACTCTCCCTCCTGTAAGTAGCAGAAAAGGGACAGATCCGGGGAGCCATCCTGGGGGTTCCTAGGTATGCATATAGCAACCCGTGAGAAACATCCACCATCTAATCCATACATAAAACAAAATTTAGAAACCTTCACAAGAATGCATAGCTAACAGGATCAGTCTGCGGTACGCTTTACAAACACTGTTTGGCACATTGGCTAAAAAGTTGACACCGGAATCACAGTCTGGGCAGTAACACCACGATCTCTTGCCACCAGGACTGTCTGGCATAACATTTCAAATTAAAGAAACATTTCAAAATATTAGAAATTGAGAATGGACATTCCTGGAATTATAATCACTGCTCAGTACAGCTATTTCACAATCCTCAGATACCCAAGATACTTTTATGCAAATACAAATATTTTAAGACTAACAGAAAGGTTTCTTAAAATATGAAGCTACACAAGATCTTGCTTTTGGCAATTTGTCAAACAAATTTTAACGTGTTTGGTAATTAAAGTAAAGGCAGTAAATTATATGAACATGAATTATAGTTTCCATTACCTAGAACATTTAGAGCAGTCTGAACAGATTGGCAGATGTTATATATAAAAATTATGACCAACAGGTAGATTAATGGATTATATACAGAGCATATGGAAGTCTAAATGACAATTTAGTCTAAGAAAGTAAAAAACCGATTGTGAGACATCGCCAATAAAGCAAAAAGAACTGACTATCAATTTATTGTCTACAGGAATAAGTGTTGATGGGTCCTCTAACGACCGGCTTAAATGTAACACATTTGGATTTGAATTTTAAAATTAAAATTACCTTATTGGCTCAATCATCTGCGCGATACGCGTTGACTTCCGTCGTGGAAAGTGCCGGCAAGGAAGATTGTTAACGTACATCGCGCAGACGTTCACCGGCTGCGGCGATGCGAGCATAAACAACTTCCGCTGCTGGCACGTCTGCACGATGCGCTTTAACAATCTCCACACAACGCCCCCCGTGGGAAGTCCCGGCAAGGGAGATTGTTAAAGCACACTGAGCAGCGGAGGTTGTTTACGCACATCGTCGCAGCCGGTGAACGTCTGCGCGATGCGCTTAGACAATCTCCTGTGGAAAGTGCTGGCAGGGAAGGTTGTCCCAGCGTATCGGAGAGTAGGATGCATGTTCCCTGCAGCACTGCGGGGCAACTGTATCCTAACCCTGCTGCCTGCCTGTATGTCCCGGCCATCGGGCGATACGAATTGCGATACGAATTGCGCATTCCTGCGCTAAACCCCGAATATAGGCCGCACCCCCACTATAGACTTAAAGTTGGGGGGAAAAGTGCGCCTTATATTCAGGCAAATATGGTACTTGTATCGTACGAACGGTTCAGATAATTACTGCAGGGTTGGCTAGTAGATAGCTGTTCAGATGTTAAAGAAGTACATTAGCAACCCAGGCATTTTTCTTTTAGGGTACTTAGCTAGGCATAATTTTGGTTGAAGCAGTACTGAAGCTATTGATTTAATTGGTGGCTGCACCTCTTTTGGAGATGACAGTGTCATCACAGATGCTCATTTTCTCTACAAATCCCATGTAGTGCTGGATTCATACAGGGCCATTAAGCACATGGCATCTGGCCCCCACCACTGACGAAAAATAAACACTCTCACAATTACCTTCCAGACCCATAGCTCCAGTACTCATGCAGAAGTTGCTGTGCTAGTTTTGTGAGGTCACATTACATGGTCACTCTAAATTGCCCATCTCTTGGCTACAGTAGCCTACTGCTGCTGCTATGCATTGCCACCAGCTGGATTATCCATTAAAGTCTGGACAAGGACCATAGTGTCCCTAATGGATAATCCAACGCCACCCTGTTATCACGCCAGCTCTTGGAATGTGTGCATCATAAAGCTATTGATCACAATTGAAATACCCAGCTAGTACACTTGGACTCTACTGAATACATGTATGAGTTCTGGTTACTAGAATAAAAAATTGACATAGTGAATAAAGACTGAACTGTGAGTGAATTGTAAATTAACAAGGATGATTCCTTACATGAGCAGATGAGCAGAAGGTATTGCTGCTTGAAGACTGAAGGCAAACACCTCTCATAGACATCCTACTATTCTTATGCTTCCTAATTAAAACATCAATTTAGACACTGACATGTTTCCTAAATAAAGTTAGTTCCCTTCTGTTCAGAGGAAAGTAATATACAGTACTAAGTAAACTGTCAAAATATATCTGTAAACAGAATGAAAATGGGATACACTTAACTCATTTATTCAAATAAAGGTAGACGAAATTATAACGGTAAAATAATTCTGAAATATTAAATAATTTATTACATAAAACCGATAACAGGAAAACCGATGGAATAGTTTGCATTACTCTACCAAATAGGCAGTTTGGGACATGTATATCACGTATATTGTGTTTAGTCTCCTTATTATTACATCCATCATGTGATTTTGACATGAATTATAGGACCCAGTGTTCAGCATAACTAAAGTCATTTATTAAAACTACCTATAGTCTGACCATTGAATAAACTTGAGTCAATGGTTTGGAGAAATTTGACTTAAAATTAAATGATTATTTAACCTTCATCAACTTGACATGGCTGGCTAACTGACAGAAAATATCATATTTATTAGTTTCCAGTTCTGTGGTCAATCTTTAGTAGTTCACACTAAAACGACCATAACAGTAAGTGTATATATTATATATATATATATATACTGTATGTATGTCACACTTACATTCATCCTATGTCATAGCCTTAGCATACTTTTACATTCTAAAGCCATACCCTCGCTCAATTTAAAGAGAAACTCCAACCATCATATGTACATAAGATATGATAGCCGAGTAGTAGCCAATCAGTTCTACAATGAAGTGACCAGGAGGTATTTTGTCCTGGAGGTTTTCTTAACAGGTAAGAAATGCATATTGAAGTGCCTACAAAACAATGTAATATGCATTTTTTGTTGGTAGAGCTACATGGAACATTAGACTGTCCCTTTCAAAGTTATATCAGCAAAAGGGGCGCATGAACATGTGGGAAAAAAGAAACACAACACAAAATTGAGTGTGGTGAATGATGTATTGCACTCACAAAAATAATTGGATAAAGAGGCTCATCAGAAAGGAACTTTGCTTCATAGGGTCTGTAATGCAAATCAGAAGACCACAAATAGTGCAGTATGATCAAACAAATATTTAATAAGAAAAGCAGATGAATTGAATTATATTATTAAATTCAGCAGTGCATCTTGAGCTCTTTAGGTGCAAAGACTAAAGAGGCCTCCACGGTGCTCAAAAATTATATAGTAAATAGTAAATGCTAAATGACTGCGAGCAGCACATGGAAAAAACAACAACAGATGAAGTATTATGCACAAGAGTGGGTGGAGCCCCAGGTGGGTCATACCACTTCTTGGTTTTCGAAGAGGTAGTGCTGTTGACCAGCACCTTTTCTGTGTGCTGGAGAAGCTGACTCCATGCGTGAACATACTTCTGAACAATGAGCGAAAGAAACCTAATCAAATTACAAACCTTCCAAAAACAACTTAATTTACCTTGACAGGACATCATTTTAATGTGTCTCATTTCATATGTTCAGCTGTCCCTATGAAAACAATGAGAATGTACTGAACAATGCTACTAATACTTTCTTAGGTTTATTATTCCAACCTATTCATCATTAATGCGCGTACCAACACTGCCTTTATTATAATGTTTATTATGTGCATTTACTGCCCCCCTTTACAAGCGCTTGAAAATAGATTTCTTCTAACAGCTTTTTGTAATAAAAGATATATGCCTCACTAGGAAACATCAATTTGCCTGAACTGTATCGGCAGAAGAAGGGCATAATACTTCATAATAGATGCTGGAATGAGCAGACGCCAACAAGAATAAGACAAGATCAAGAAGTGGAACCGGTGAGCATGTTCCTGAATACATTAGATGGAACGGTCTCACCTGAGGGTGCGAACACAGAGATTTAATGATTTTTTTTACATATTTTTTTTCAAACCGGATACCACTGTTCATTGCACCATCTGGAATTTTATCTTTTCAATACTCTTAATATTCAACTTAATT
>VKOC01000006.1:7070638-7090647 GCA_009364415.1 Spea multiplicata
TTATTACACAGATACCCCAGTGCCATTCTATTATTACACAGATACCCCAGTGCCATTCTATCGTGTTGCAGGATATCAAGCAGTTATTGCTCTTAGTAATCTCACAGCGGTCAGCATTGGCTGTATGTCCCTACAGTAGAAATGCCTTGCAAGGTTTTTTTTTGGTCTACAAAGCTGTTTAAAGTTTACAGATAGCAGCGTTAGTTTAACGGCTAATCTTTACACAGATTCTTGCGACCTTCTGTGCTCTATTGATTAGAATATAACATAGGTCAAACACATTGTTATGATGTATTGAAAACCAATGATGCATCAAGTGAAAAAAAAAAAGTGTTTAAGGTTTGAGAGCTGGCATCTTTCAGCTAGGATACCTTTATACCTATATGTTTACAAGCAAAGTTGCTAGGAAACTGTATAGTTAACATTTTGTCCCCTGCAGATATTTATTTTAATGACAGGTGCTCTGTAAAAAGAAGGTGTGTAGTGTTTAAACTTCATGTCACTTACGTTTATATCCTCCAGAGAAGCCCGATTGGGTTAGACACCTCTGAAGCTCTTCAGCGTCAATCTGACCGTCCTTTAACGGAAGAGGGAAAAAAATAAGTTTATGAAGCCCATAATACAAAACACTGAATATACTGCAGCTACTGTCAATAATTAAATGGTTTGATGCAAGTTGTGACAATATACACAACCACACGCAAGGACAAAACCTGGTGTCACGCACGAGAGGGGCTTGGTGAATTCCACAGGGTTTTAACACAATATAAAAACTGCTAGTAACTCACAGCCCTGGTGGTTCTCTCTCTACAGTCAGCAACTTTTCTCGTTGCTGCCCCACACTTTGTCTACCTTCCCCTAAATATAATGCAAAGACATTTTACTTTACTGAGAGGTTGGTAGATAAATGAAAAAGGTAGAAAAGCAGAAGAGGTAAAGGCTAATACAGTGAGGGTATTTACATCAGGAAAAACAGGTAGACTAGATGGGCCACATTGTTCTTATTAGACTTGTGCAAACAGACTGTAAAACTATTAACATTAACTATTTTTTTTTGGTGCATTCATTTTCGGCTCGTACAAAACTCAGAGGGCACTTTACATTTAATGAACAAACTTCCTTATCACCTCATTCACTCTCTCATGCTCTTTCAAACACTTTCACAAGGGCTGCCTACGTTCGCCGCCAACTGCTTCCATGTCCCTGTTTTCCTTGCTGCATAGGTTTGCTTCTTCTCTTGTGGCTTCGTCTGCTGTTACTTGTGTCTTCTTTCTCCATGGACGAAGCCTCTGGGCACAACTTCTCACCAGAAGGCACAAGAAGAAGCAGACGAAGATGCAAGAAGTGAAGCTGCATGGAACTCGGAAGCGGTCAGCAGAGAAGGTAGTGAGCCATTCAGTGAGCTAATGAGAGTGGGGAACAAACCAGCTTAATTCAGAGCTTTTTGCTTAGTTTTCATTTGTGTTGTTGGTGGTCCCTTCCTCATTTCCAGAGATTCATATAATCTGATTAAAGTGGCCAATTTTCTTAAAATTGAAATTTGTACAAATCCAAATGCTCAAATCTAGTTCTTACCACACATCAGATTCTGTTTCCTCTGGTTCCTGGCTCGTGGATTCATTGTTGGCTGCTGCCTACCTTCTCCCAAGATTTGCCACCCGCCGTGACCATTAGCCTGTCTGAACCTTCTTCTGTCTCACCGTCTGGATTTGTACCCTAAACCTGGCACTTAATCTCCCAGAATGTACTTGTTTTTCCAGTACCATAGTCACCGTATAAACTCCCATAAACTATATGCTCTTATGCAGTCAACTCACCTGTCCTGCAACTGCAGCAAAGTATCCATACATGGGATCTTGGTGTTGGCCAGGAAAAGGAGCGCCACCTGGAGCACCGCCATACTACCGAAATAAAAAAATACAGCTACGTGAATATAAACAATAACATCTTTATAGCGCCAGGTGGTTAATTTGCACATAGAACAGCCATCTCTGAGAATGTGACAGACACATGGCAGCTGAGTCTGTGTAGCTGTACGTTTTGTACTTTGATATACACAATAGCGGAAGAAGTAGAGGGTACAGAATTGTTCTTTGATGACCCATAAAAAGTACATCCATAAATATCCAAAGCATTTTTACCACATAGCCTAGCATTATATCCCCTTTAATTTGCTTTGCAGAATATGAGTTCTATGTTAATGGGTCTATACATTTCCTAGAATTTACACAGGTCTCCCCCACCTTGTTGCCAGAGGAAAGCCATTCTGCACCCGTTCCCCCCCGGGGCTCCTCAGTGAAGATGGCATACGGTTTGAATCGCACAATGTATAGATTTGCCTCTTCACCACTGTGGAAATCTTAGAATGCTGATGTCCAATACAGTACGATTATTAATTCTATAACTACACCCCAGTACGTTATATCACATAGCGATGCAGAGCTTTGAGATGATATGGGATCCATGGCAGTTTTTCAGTACACGGCTATAATATTTGTGCCCAAAAAAGAAAAAATTCTCACATTTGACCACAAACTGTCCAAAACCAAGTACACGCCGATAATTTCAACACCAATTGTGCACATTCATTGATTTTAACTGAAAGATGTTATATAGACATTATGCTTAAGCCCGATTTCACACATTTCTCACAGACCTGCATCCTGATTATGAAATTATTTTAAGAAAGATTACACCTCTTGGGAGAAGGCTAAATAATTATGGGAAACTTGCCCACACGGAGATCTGTGAACATCATGATAACGGTCTACCCCTTTACATTGCAAGGCTGAGATTTGTTGGATTATAACCATTCTTATAGTAATTAGTAAAAAGAGTAGCCGTATTATATAGTAATGTAGATAAAAAAAGTAACAAAATGCTGCAGAACCTTGTAATACCTTTTTTTATTGGATTAACAGTATTCTGTAATGACAACCTTTCAGGAGCCTCTCTTATCAAGTCAGGAATGCTTTTGACTTTGATAAAGCGAAGACTCCTGAAAGGTTGTCATTACAAAATACCGTTAATCCAATAAAAAAAAGCTATTACAAGGTTCTGCAACATTTTGTTACTTTGCATTTATTTTTATAGTAAAATATTAATGGCCATGAAAGAAAACACTAAAAGTTCATCAGCCCGGCCGGCGTACAGCAGAAGCAGAAGGCATCATGGAGCAGGCCTGGCGTCTGCCCTGACCTGGTCAGGAACGGTTGCATGATGCAATAGTCTGCTGATTGCATTACTGTAACAACCGCGTTTCAGGCGGCTTTGCGCAGACTATCGATTCAAGGCTCAATTAAGTCGAAATCTGCTGGGCTGCGGTGGTACAGCTCTGGTCGGGGGGGGGGGGATTAAATGTGCAGACATGTGAGAGCTTTTGAAGAACACTATGAGGTCATCATGTACTGTGCTGATGGCGTCAATAAGAAAAAGTGTTGAAACCTGAAGATACGAGGAGATCTATTGAATATTCTTCTCTTTGCATTTTTTTTTTTGGCATTTTCTGTTCTGTACGTCTTAAACACCTATATAGGGAGCAGCAGAGTATAGATCTTGTCCTATATATATGTGGGTCTAAAAAGTACTCCCAGCCAGGCCAGTTTAGCAAGTCTGTGCTCGCCCAGAAACACAAAAGAAAACTAAATGTCATGGAAGTGACTCTTTTCACAAAGCATGTTGCACGGTTGTATTCACAATAAACACTTGAATTTATGAAAAAGAAAATACATATATTCTTAGAACTAAACCAAAAGGTTCAATTTTTAGCTACCGAAGACCCTTTTATTGATTCGTCAGTCACGCTGTGTCCAGAACGGAACAAAGGTATTTCCCTGGAAATCGAACATTTGAACCGTCCAAGCATTTCATTTTGCAAGGAGAGTTGACGGGGGCTTTGACACCCAGAACTATCCACTGATCATGGACCAGCTCAGCACTTCTTACTCTTCTGTAAACCCCTAGTATAGTGAATACATCCAAAAGGAACTGATCAGCTAAACAGTGTCCTGGACACCAGTCCCCCCCCAACCTAGTGAATGACTATGCCAAGCATTAGAAAAGAAACCATACTGGTGCGGACCTAAATTACACAAACCTACAGCTACCGTGTGAAGAGGACTATACCGGTATCGAAGCAGCCATTGTTCTGAATCCAGGAGTATCGTTTCCAAAGCTCAGGTGCCGTGTGTCAGGCAGATCCTACTGACGAGAATCGTTTAACCTCAGCGCAACGTAACTAAGAAGCTGAACCCGCGTCACGCCCAAAAACCAGAGTAATAATCCCAAGATAACAACGCTTGGCAACGCTGTAAATACCTGGCCGTTATTATACAGCATTCGGAATCACACACCACGGACAGGCCTTTTGTGAGTTACTTTACATTAAAAGAAAAGAAATATTACCTAAACTTATCCTACATAAAAGAGGAACTCCCACCATTACTAGCATCAGACTAAATCAGCCTAATCTACTACACAAACACTCTGATTCCTTATCATAAAAATCAGTAAACAGAATGGCTCAATCTTAATCACACAGTTCGGACACTCTGACTAATGAAAGTCTATGGTGCAAGGACTTCACTAGCATTGCCGTAAAGTATCAACTCAATGTGGTTCTTCATCTGGGAAACTTATGCAGAATATCACATGACTGACAATGGCAGTTTGTTGGAGCAAAATTAAATAATGCTTGAGAAAAGTTCCGGTATTTCTTTTTCTTTATGGGATGCATTGGTGAAACTATGGCGGAACAATTTTCAATAGCCCCCCCCATAAATCTACCATGAAAAAGAGACCACTGAGTTTTTGAAAGCGTATGCATATAGCTTAAACATCAACTGAATACTCCATATTACTTTAGTTGTCACGTAGATCCGTACCAGTGCAAGAACATCCAGTTTTCACCCTGATATTTGAATGAATGCAAATGCTTTTCAACAGGTGTTATGGTATTTGTTAAGCAATGTTTAAGATTTATTATAGATATATATATATAGATATATATAGTGTAGTGTATATATATATATATATATATATATATATATATATAGACACACACTTGACTACTGAGGATCGGTTCCTAACAATTTTTATTTTTTGATCACTTTATGATTCGATGAGGATAAAGCAACAGAAGAATGTGCCAGGGGAGTACCGCCCTTTAAGGGTCACCAGCTGTGATTATAAATTATACACATTCCTGGGTTAATAACCTGATAGAGAGGGCATGGAAGGTGAGAATCTCACATAAGAGTGGTTACTATTCTTTAATACAGCGCCAACATATTCCATGGCAATGTACAACTCAGAGATTAAATGAGTCTATGTAAATTCATATATGGGTATGGGGTATATGGGTATGGGGTATATTGCTTCGGATGGATGAGCGGTTAGAAGGGGTCCCAGTGAAGCGCACAGGCCTGGGAATGATTCCCTTTCAGCAGCCCCTAATAAAGTGTAATTGATACACTGGTTCTTCCGAACCCAGAAAGTACCCCAGGGACTGGAAGCATTACCCTCTCCCCGAAGTGCACGGTGCTGCCCCAGTCCACACCCTGCAGCAGTGCAGGCGCAGCGCACACTGACGGCGCAATAATTCTCCTTTAAAAGCGCAATCAGGAAACTGTGTAAGATTCATGTAATACTAAATACCCCCCCCCCGTGACATGTTCACTTCCCAGCAGAGACCACCCCGGATTTCACCCGTAGATACCCCGGCCTATACCAGTGCCCACGCCCAGGTGTTAGTACCTACCCCTGCCTGGTAGTATCCTGCCCCGGGATGCCCTGGATAAGCCATTGCTGCAGTGAGACCTGAGAGCGCTGTGGCCGGGCGGTAACCCCTGACGTATGCACTATGTGTGAACGCCCCGCCCAGGGCTGCACGCTCCGGGGGGCGGGGCTATGTTTCAGCGCGGATATTACACCGAGGAATTTCTATGTAGTACAGGCCCTGGGGCAGGCCTTGGAACTGCAACTCCCATGACGCTTAGCCATCCATTATAGTCTGTGGCTTTCTGCAGAGCTGTAGTTCAGTGCTACACTCTGAGATTTGTTGAGGGCATTGAATGTTGTGAGAGGGTGTTGGGAGTTGTAGTCCACACCTTGTAGTGTGTGTGATTATTCATTGTAAAATGTCTACCGCATTATGCAGCTGCTACATCTGTATTATTTTAGGTATTTAGGATTGCACTGATGTGGGGGGATGGGCTATGCAGTTTGGCTGCCACACCCACCCACCTGAAAATGCATACCTGGGTACTTTTAGGGGGTACCCAGAGCCCCCCCGGCAGGATGCGACGAGGACCACCAGCTGATGTTGCCAGCGGTCCGGCTGATGTCAGTGGGTGTTCCAGCTGGTGTCGTGGGGCACACTCTTATTTAAGGGAGAAATGGGCGGGAGTGGCGCGTGTCGGCACCCCACGACCCCAGAGTCTCCGGGCAAAACCCAGGACATTGTTTTCTAAAAACGGAAAAAAAGAATTCAGCCGCGGAAGCTCCAACAAACAAATATAAAGCCACTAATAAATGTGAATAATATTATATCTGACCAAAGTAGTAAAGTAGCAACTCATCGGCGTTCACAGAACAATTCTCATCTGCAGGCTAATATATAAAGGCTCAAGAACTATACAGCCAATAGTGTGATATATAAGATCACTATATGGAATGAAAAATAAGATATAGTTCCACTCGCAAACCGTGACTCCAACCCACCAAATCAAGCAGCTCTATCCACGGTATTTCTTTCGCCTTGGATGGAAGGGGCTGTATCCGCGTATGGGGATCGCAGCCCTGGACGGGGAATATTGGCGAGTCGGTTCCCAGCACTGGCACCTTTCCTCGCACCACAACCTGGAAGCACAGATTAGCTCACGATTCAAAGGGAAAACTCTTTATTATTTTAGCATCCCAAACATTTCATTTCTAATAGACCTTTAATATCATGTCTTAGACCCTATTTTAAGTCTGGAACCATAGAACCTGGAGGAATCGTCTTCACCTGTACATGCTACACATCGGCGGACATTTTGAACCGATTTTGTAATCTGATGGGTTTTTCTCCTATGGTTCCAGACAGATGGGGCACCGTGTATAGGGAATTGGCCCTTTGGGAGGGTGAGCGGCAACATAATTAACTTTAACGATTACATAGAAAGCCTTATCTCAGAAACAAGCTTTCTGGTAGTTCTATGGATGACTCCATTTTGGTAATCACTTAGAAATATATACTGTTAATCATATGAAGTTTCCACACACACACTTTTTCTATGTGATAAAACACTTTATTACCCGCATTTTATGGCAGGGACAGGTAACCTGTAAGGTGAGGCTGGATGAGGAAGATATGAGTGTTAGTACTGTAAAAGTGTGAGGGTGAAGGTTGTCTAAACACAGACACAGACGAATAACTAAGTTGGGGGTAAGACTTTTTGGGCTGTTATTCCTGTGATTTTCATACTTTTCTCCAGTTGGGTAGTATAGGAGGGTCTCTATGTTGGGCTCTCTAAAAGTTAAAATGTTAAAAAATGTGGGTCAGCCCATTCACCTAACACTTGGTTTGACATTTAGAAAAGCTGTTGTGATTAAGGGGTACATTTGGCTAAGATCACATGGCTGGGTAAAGCTTGGTCCTCTGGACCTAAAGCCGAGGAAGCCGGCAGCCTGAGGTGCCTTCTTCTACCCCCAGAGCGGCACACTAACAGTTTTGGCTGGGACTCATCACTGTGGGGAGCAAATATTTGCCCAAAGATAACCAAGATGCTACGCGGCTTTATTTTTTTTTTACTTTCTACTTTTTATCTCAGGATCTTCTGTGGGCCCCTTCAT
Source organism: Spea multiplicata (assembly GCA_009364415.1). Lineage (NCBI taxonomy): Eukaryota > Metazoa > Chordata > Amphibia > Anura > Pelobatidae > Spea > Spea multiplicata. The sequence continues at coordinate 7,078,472 of VKOC01000006.1, forward strand.
CGGTATATACCCCAGAAGCATCCTTCCCTATCTTCCCTATTTAAAGCAACTGGCATGGTTATTACATGTATATGTAAATGTAGTTGCAGATTCTCACCTATGTGCTAAGCCTAACCCTTTGCTGGCTCCATCAGCCTCAGTCTACCAGCTTCTGTGCCCACGACATGTACAGGGAATGCTGTCATTTTTAATCTAGTAACACCTACACTACCATTCAAAGTTTTGGTGCCACTGTTTTCATGGTAAACAAAAAATCTTCTAGCTGTGTAACACGTTCGCAAAAGGGTTTTCTAACGATCAATAACGATCAATTAGCCTTTTAAAAAGGACAAAATTTGCTGTTCTTTAAAAAACAAGGACATTTCTAAGTGACCCCAAACTTTTGAACTATATTATATTATGGAGGTTTATTAAGTGCTCAGAATTGTAAATTCAAGGATTTGGCAGAGTAATATATTACTTCACAGAAGAACTTTTATTACAGTAATGCCATTTTTAATTGTCATCACTCTCAGACTGTAAGTTTATTGTTATAACAACTTAAGGATTTCCCTTCAATATAAAAAATGCCCTTTAAACTTTGAGCTTTAGAGCTATAAAATTATGCCACAAACATGACCCTGAAACACAGGGAGTGGCTGGTCAGGAAAATATAGGTTATTTTTTATTGGTTGATATGCTTGGGGATTTGAAGTTAATTTGAGAAGTGCCTGTACGAAATATCAATTTAAGTTAAATAATATAAAGTCTGCAGCTACCCCCCATTATGCCATTCTCATGGGACTTTAATCCTGTCTGTAATTGGATTTGGGAAGACCAGACATAATTTTCATCGTTTTGATATAGTTAGACGATAAGCAACAACCTTAAAATCAGGTTACACTATAACTAAGGGGAAATATTTACACTACTGTTTAGGCCCTGTAAATTCATACCTGAAGTTCAATGTGTGTAAAAAAAAGAACAAAATTTGACAAAAGCTGGTGGTATTATTGCCTGGAAAGTATGAGCATTGCAAATACTCTGGGCTGTCTAGCTGTCAAAATTATATGGTTTGATGGGGTAAATTGAATTAACTGGGATCAAAGATTTCCCAAATAGGACATGGGTGCAGGATGACCACATTTGGGAAAATGGTTTTGAAATAGCAACTTGTACAAACAAATTGAGTATTTCCATTGGCTTTTGTAGATGAGTTAAATAGTTTTTTAAAACAGTGCTTTTTTGAATTTTTAACAATATTTTATTTATTTTTTCACAGTAGATTAAATGATAAAAATAATAGTATTAAAAGAAAGCCCTTCTTGGCCTGAAAGAAATAAAATATATAATAGAAACAGCCTTGGTCACAAAAAAATAAAAAAAACAACGTATACAGTAAAACACTTGAAACTTCCACAGGGGAGAAAAGTCTGCCATCTGCTTGGCAGTTCAATAATAGCCCCACTAGACTGAAATCATATAAACCCTACAGAATCCCACTACACACTGTGTGCATAATTCTAAATCCAATTTGGCAAGTTATGTATGCCATTTGTAGCTGCCACTGCAAGGGTTAAATGTAATACAACCCATGCGTGATTTGACGCATGATGTTTTACAGCTAGCAGGTGAAATGTTTGTGTAATCCTGAGTGCCTTTACATGCAACTGCAACACCTACACACATTTTCCATACCCATGACTACCTTTAACTCTTTAAGGACCAGGGCGTTTTTAAGCCACAGGTTCAGGGCCATTTGTCGTTTTTACATTTATTGTAACCACACAAGATTTTCTGGGGGACAAGAAGGGCTTTTTTTAAAAAAATTTTTTATAATATAAATAGTTTTATGAATATATTTCTTTAACCCTTAAGGACAATGGGCAGTCCCTAAACCCATTGAAAACAATGCATGTTGAGCCCGTACATGTACAGGCTTTGTCATTAAGGGGTTAAAAAATATTCACAGTTTTCTAGGTATATAAATTCTACACAGCTAGTATGAATGGGAAACCAAAAATATATTTAATATATTCCTATATAATTTTAATTTACTTTAAGTTTTCTATTGTTTTTAAGTTTTATTGTTTGAAACCCTACCTAATCCCCACCACACTAACAAAATATAAACTTGTAAACGGTACTCTGGACCTACCACACAGGTGCCTCATTAATGGTGTTCAGAGAGGTCTTTATGCTGCAGGAGGGTCTCAGTGGGTTTAAAGTCCAACTGATTCAGCTCCATGGCAAGCAATATAGCCATGTAAAATTAGCTAAAATTGAGGTACTTTTGACAGTTTTGTGTGTTTGTACCAATGTCCAGTAACAAGGAGGTCACTTAACGGAACAAAGGAAACAAATTGCAAAACAGACAGGTTTAATCAGGCTGTGATTGGCATTTCTCAGAATATGTGGTTAGGAACAGCAAAAGTACTTCACAGGCTACACTTCGGCTCTCTTCACCATACAAGCCCACCGGTAAGATCACCTTGACAGATATGCCACAGGGAGAGGTGCCCACGACCCACTGTGCCTCCTTCATTCACTCCAAGGGTAACTTGAGTAGCTTCCTTTGGGGGACTTAAGGGGTTTAATACTTGTATAAAGGAAATTTTGCAACTTAATATAATTAATCATTTCTGTTTCGCTTAACCATCCCAGACAGGATAGACATTATCGTCATCATCCCAGAAAGATATTGACCTTTTTCAGAGGGTGCCGGGGAGGGCTGCTTAAATTTTGAATGGTTTGTAGGAAAAAAAGGGATCTCAATATGTATAGATTGGAAGAAAGAGGAGATGTAATAGAAACATTTAAATACTTAATGGGATTTAACAATGTACAGGAGTGATGTTTATTTAAAAAGAAGGAGAACACGAGGTCATACCTAAAACTACATGGTCAGATGCTTAGCATTAATGGTTAAAGAATTTTTACTTTACTGAGAGGGTGGTAGATAAGTGGAACAGCCTCCCAACAGAAGGTGGTGGAGGCTAAGTATCCATGGAACAAACCACTTGAGGCAAGTTAAAGATGTTGCAGATATTTAGCTAATATTGCCTGCAGCATCCTTGCCTCTAATCACACTCTGACAAACAGAGGTTATCCATGTCATTTACAAAGCTTGATTCACCTTCCTATAGATGGGAAAACATTAGAATACGTTATTGTAATAGTGAACGCTGAGGCAAGAAAGAAGTTCACACTCGTAAAAGGTGATAGGGATAAATACAGAGCAGAAGTATGCCTAACATTTTTACCAAAACATAACTTTTATTTAAAGCTACCCAGCCTTTCCATTGAGACTAAAGTGAGAAAAGACCCAATTTAAATTCACTGTCACCAAGGGAGCATACATTTGCTACATTGTTTTTAAGAATTCAAGAGTACAATATCTTTAGCCTAATACTAAATAAATAGTATACTTTCCTTGCAGCTCACTCTGAGACTCACTCTGTAAAGTGCAGAATAACCAAACTCAAGTTGGAAAACAAATCTTGAATATATATATATTTTCACACTCTTCAAGTCTTCAAGCATACTGCTCTTCACACCCATATGAGCTTGTTGGACATCCCATTCCAAAACTGTGGGCATTAATATGATGTTGCCCCCACCTTGTGGCTATAACAACCACACTCCACTAAGTCTTTCCACAAGATTTTCGAGCGTTTCTGTGGGAATTTGTTCCAATTTAGCCAAAAGAGCTTTTGTGAGTTAGAAGTATACAATTGTCTAAAATGTTCATGTATGCCGTAGCATTAACATTGCCCTTTACTGGAACCAAGGGGCCCAAATCCCGAAAAACAGCTCCAGATCATTATTCCTGCTCCCCCAAATTTACAGCAGGCACTATGGATTCCTGTAGGCAGCTTTTGCCTGATTCATCTATAAGACTTCCAGATAGTGTTATTTATCACATGTCTCTGCTGCTTCAGAGTTCAGTGGCGGTGTGCTTTACACCACTCCAGCTGACGCTTGGCATTGTGCAGAGTGATGTTCGGCTTGTGTGCAGCTGCTCGTCTTTTCATGAAGCTCCGGACGCACCGTGCTTGTGCTGTAGTGAACAGAGAAAAGGGGATTTTTACATGTTGTGCACTTCAGCACTCTGTAGCCCTGCTCTGTCAGCGTGTGTGGTCTATTGTTTCAAGGCTGAGCTTTTATTTTTGTTGTAACTGTGTTCTACAAGAATGAAAGATAATATAAAAACAGGGTACATAGCTTTTTAACCCTTCTATTCATTCATTGGAACACATATGTGGTAGCTACCCCAAGGACTCTTCCTTCAGAAAGCCCCTTATAACAGATATATGGAAAAACAGAACAAATTCTGGGGATACAGCTTTAAATGTACTCTGTAAAAAGAATAAAAACCAAAAATGGTACAATAACGTTTAAAAGGTTTAACCCCTTCAATCCCAGGGGTTTTTGGTGCCTCAAAGCCAAGAGCAATTATCCATTTTTGCGGTATGTCGGTTTAGCCATTATTCTCCTTTCCTGTGAATAGTGTACCCATGTAAATTATATATTGTTTTTTTCAAGGAGAGATAGAGCTTTCTTTTGATACTATAGTTGGATGATTAGCTGAAAATTTAGAATGAGAAATTTAGTAAAAACTAGCAAAAATTAGAAAAAAAAACATTTTTTACATTTCCCTCTGAATCCTCACAAACTTAGGTAAAGTGATGGAAAATCCCCTCCAAGTTTATCAATTTCAGGTGTCGTGATTTCAGAAATAACTAATTTATATAGATTTCCCAGCATTACGGAGTATACTATACGGTGTACAATTTTGTATAATTTTTATGCCTATGGCTCAACGGGTTTGGGGGTTGTGAACGGGGGCAGGAGGGTTATACTGGCTAGATGTTATGCTAGGGCAATGGGATATAAGGTTTTGGCGCGTTGCGTCAGCAGGCAATGCCCAATCACGCGATCGCGCAGTTTGGAATGCAACAGCTTTTCGCCTTTCATGCCGGAAGCTGTTACAGGAGATCGGACAGCAGAGCATGAGTGGTGATCTGGCTAATCCACCTCTTACCTGAGTTTTGCCTAAAGGATGTCTTGTACAGCGGGCGATTACTTTCAAGGGATCCATGTATAAAGTGGATATAGAGGCAAAGGGTGATCATTGTTAACCTTATTTTCATGCATCTACCCAGAATCCCTTGGGGTGTTTAAGAATGCTTCTACTACCCCCTTCATTTTAAGTGGAAGGGTTTTTCATCACCTTTACCACCATCTCTTATATAATATTATTAGCATGTAAGTAAACAAATAATGTTTTAAATTCCTGCTGTTCCACTATAATCCACTGGGTGTCACTCTTTACATTTAAAACAGATAACTGATCCCCAAAGTACTTGTGCTGTAGAAATTCTGATTCTGATATGTCAGTAGCCTGCCAGAAGTCAATGTCCATCTCTTAGAGAACCTTGTTAAACTATACCACAGCATACAACTGGGCACATATGCATTATTGTTCTTTTAGAAACTACCAAACCAAATCATAGTTTTTTTTAGGGTTTTTTTAGATGCCAGATTACTTTTAATGTGTGCCCATCAAGTGAATTAAGATTTGGATTTCAGCTTTTCTTTGAAAATTGCAGCCAGTGATATATTCTAGTGTAGATAATAAACACACAAATAGGTTATAAAGTCATCAAGCTAAACATGACCAAGGACAGTTTCATATTAAGCGGGGCTTGTTTTATAGCACTTGCAGTCCAAATTGTTATGTCTCCAACCTTCTACATAAATGGTTATTCTAAGATTTCAACTGTCGCCAATTAAGAAATGTAGAGAAAACACAATGCAAATACAAATGGAAAAATAACAATAACAATAATAGTGTAGTATGTTCAGACCAACAAAAAATGAAATATATAGAATGTAAGTAAGACGCACAAAACGAACTGATTAGAACAGGCTCACCTCATTCTCACCTTAGTTCATTTTGTGAGTGTAACTTACATTATATATTTATATATATATATTTTTGTTGGTGAGAACTAAGCTTATCGATATTATTTTTTACATTTGCATAAGCACCCCATTGTTTTTTTTGTACTTTTCGGGGTGGACATTGGAGAGTGTCCTACACGGGCTGATGATGTGCTAGTTTGCCACGAAGTACATGTATACACCATTTTAGGATGATTGTTTCACTCATACACTGATATTAAGAAATGGATAGCTCATTAAGTCAATGCCAAAGCCTCTGGTAGTGGCCGAGAATCTCCAGATCAGCACAGGGGGAAATTGTCCTGCTCATCTGCTGAAGTCTTCTGCTTAATACCCTCATGAGGTGTTTTGGGGTATCAAAACACTTATTTGCTGAAGAAAATATGCAAAGGACCTATTTCAAATTATTTATTTCATGCCCAAGGAAAAGAAGAAACTCATGCGTCCAGTGAGTGGCGCTATTGCAATAGAAAAAAAAACTAAGATGTCCAACAAATGTTAAAATGCAGTAACATTGTTATATTTCTGACTTGTATGCTGTTATCTGTTAAAAGCGTCAATGTTGACCATGCTATGTTGATAAAGAAAATATGGCGTATTTCTTCAGTTAAACCAAAACATAGCAGTCTTTTGTAGCTGGCCGTGCATTTAGAGGAATATCTATGTTTTTTTTGATCTGCAAAAACATGTGGTCAAAACTGCCTACTAAGTGAATCCATCTTCTGCTTCTCGCCCCGTTTCTATGGATCTTTATGGATTCAATAGTAATTGGCCACCAATAATGGAATTACGTTTCATCTATAAACCTGTGAAGAGATGTCAAAGTCCCTGGGTTTTCCTTTCAAGAATTTAGTATTTTGTGTATGATGAGACGGGTAACAGTGTGGATGAGCAGTAGGCCATCGTATGCAGCCCTCAAGGATTGAAGCCCTAAGTTGTCTAGTGCCTAAAAGGATGCTTGTGTTTTACAATGATTGTTTTTTCAATAGTAAGTAATACTTCAGGACCACTTTGCAGCTACAGTTTAGGACTACCTTGCAGTCCTTACTGCTGCTTGACTGACTCTAGAAGGCAACCATTGGAATAGTGATCCAGTGAAACTTGGGTGATTCTGTGTGGTTCTCATGTATGGTGAAAGAAAGGCAGGTCACGTGACACACCTACTGCACATACTGTGTTTATTTTAGAGGTTAGCTTTTGAGAGAATGTATTGAACAGCAACTTTGGATGCAAATAAGAGAGAGGAGCAATAACATTGTTTGTTGGTTTAAATAATAAAATGTACACCATATGTTATTTGCAGGACAGGAAGGTAATGTTGATCATGATGTATGCTGTCTCACTATATAAAAGCTTTGTTAGCATGGGCATTGTACGTCATGCTGATCTAGTGTATAGTGTTGTGTGCAGGAAGGAGAGTGCTGCTGAATAGCGTTTTGTGTAGGGAGGAGAAGGGCTGCCAGAAAGTGGGCATGGAAGAGAAGAGGAAGGATAGAGAAGAGAATAGGAAGGAGAGAGAGAAGAGGAAAAAGAAAAACAAATTTCAATGATCAAAAAAACAAATAGTAGACATAGTTCCAACTTTCCTTTCTCCAATCTGAATGCTTTTTGTACGTCTCATATATATACTTTGACTCAACACAGTAAATGAACAATTTCTAGGCATTGTATTACAATGATAAGGTTTTTAAATGTGAAGCTGTCTTTGTTGATTCTAATGACCATTTATTACAAGAAAAGTAAGTGCTTCAGGTCCAAGTGTAGCATGTGTTTGGGATGAACAATTTGAATACTTGATATATTTTATTGATTTAAAGACAATCATTTCTATTCACTTTTTGAATGAATTTAATTGTGTAGTACTAAATTAGAACTTGTAATTGCTTTTAAAGCACTTTGAAAACTTCACGTTTTACTATACCGCCAGCATTGCTGCACTTATGACTCTGAGAAAATGTTATTATACTGTAATCATAGCCAAAACTGCATCTCTGTCATCTACCACGCTTTACAATATTTTATTAATAAAGCATTGTAAGTAATACCTATTTAATGCTTTATTGTAAAACCTCATAATTATTTTATTTAACTGACCTACACTTGACCTTGTGTTACTCTCCAAGTGTCCCCTCATGACCTGCAACCCTTCTGCAGATCCAAACACTGCCACAATTACATTACACTTACAAAGAGTGCTACATAGTCACATATATATGGATGCTCTACAGACAAATTCTATTTTCTGTCCAATTCGGGGCTTTTTTATTTGAAAATTAAATGTGTTGCTCCCAAAAAACTATCTCTCTGTGTTGCCCAATCCTGTCTGTGTCCCCTGCACCCTCCACCTGCCTTGTATCCACCCTCTTCTTCTCACTTAACTTCTCTAGCTGGTTTCTGGTCTCCTCTGATCTCGCTCTGCAGGCACACAGTGCCTGCAATAGAAGCTGCTCTTGACTATAACATAATCTTTGCTTGGCTGTAGAGGTAAACGAATGCACAGCTTTCCTTGAAGACACTGAAATGATTAATTGCCATTTGCATGTTCATTATCCTCCCCCTGAAATTTTTACTTTTATTTAGTGTAATAAAGCCATACTTAATGTAAGGAAGATTTACTTTACTAAAGAGGTAATGGGTATACTGAAGAGCCTCACATCAGACGTTTGAGGTCCACATAACCAATGGGATTTGTACTTTTATTTAAGGTAATACAGTCTTACTTAATTTAAGGAATATTTACTTTAATGAGGGGGTGGTGGATATGTGGAACAGCCTCCATAACCTCTTAGATTTGTACCTGTATTCAATGTAATGCAGTCTTACTTAATGTAAGGAAGAAGTAATTTGCTGAGGGGGTTGTGAATGTGTGGAACAACCTTCTACCAGAAGAAGCTTGAGGTCCACAGAACCCCTGAGATTTGCACATTTTGCAATGCAATACTCATACTTAACGTAAGGATGATTTAGTTTACTGAATGAAATTTCGGTTTTGCTATTCGTTTTCATTTGTTGGGTCCCTCCTCGTTATTGGAGATTCATACAACGCACAAAATAGGCAATGTTCATTAAAAAACAAGTTTGTACAAATACAAATGCGAAAGCCTGCTGCAGACTGAGCGCATCCAGCGACCCGGGAACTAAGACACCCATACAATCAGGTAAGTTTTCCTACTCACAACAACAAAAAATGCTAAAGTTTCCATTATGAAACCACAAACCATAGAATTTTAGTGATTGATTTAATTAGATGCATTTATCAAAAAGATTGCTCTAAAGTATACAGCTTCAATTCAGTCTAGACCTACAACTGAAACACCAATTGTTCTCAAATCTGAACCCAAGAACTCAGACCATATTGGCAGTTTAACAAAGCCAATTCATCAAGCTACTAGATTCCACGCAAATAGATGCCACACAAATAGATTTCTCATTATTTCCTTTGTGATTAATAAACAAGTGCTGCATATTTCTGGAAAAGAATATCTTAAACACATTTTCTTTCATTTCTAGCTGCTAATACATTTGTTTTATTATATGTAATCTATTGAATTATATTTCTTATGGCTGATACATTTTTAAGTTATATTATCCATTTCAGGTATGGAGAAATTTCAGAAGGCAGGTACCTATAGCTAAAAGAACATTACCACTAACTTAACTTTTTCTCAACTTTTTATGGAGGTTATTTTAGCACAAACATTGAAAGTGGCCTTATCACCATAGAAACTCGTGAATTGTACATGATTGAACCACTTCATTTGTTGCTATGGTGATAAGGCCAATTTTGTACCAGATGCTTACTTGTATTCAACAAGACCTACACATTTTAATGTATATTAGTATATTTTAGACTTTTCCTAAGATCTGATGCTTTTTATGTCTTCAAGTTTAAATTGTATTATGTGCAACATTTAGGGGAAAAACTAATACTTTGTAGATTGCATTTGCAGCTGAAAGACCATTACAGTTGACTCTTTCTTGGCAGTATCAATACTCACAAAATACTCACAAAATGTCAAAAGCACCTGGGATCCTTCAATGACAATATGGCAGGTGGTTTATCTACCTTGGGCCCAGATCAAATGTCTGCTCTCTGTGAATATTTGCAGCCCAACAAACATGTAAGGGGTATATATCCAGAGATTGTATACTAAAACCCAGAGTTGACCTCCGATGTAATTATTCCCTCATTTTAACCTGATTACAATCAAATTTGATGGCAGGTATAAACTGTTTATTGAAGCCTGAGTGCTCATTTCACGGCATTCAAATCTCAAACCTTACATCAACCCTCCACTTGTCTTACGTCCCAGAAAAGCGTATGTGTTCAGTATCTGTACTTGAAGTCCATTTAAATGTATTAACCCTTATAATTGTTGCCGAAGGTTATTATGCACATCCACATAGAATAACCGGTTTCTGGTTGCTGGGGCCAGTGTCACGCTATGTAAAATTATTCTTCACGTTCAAATGTGAATAAGATGCAAATCGTTTCTTGAAACGGTTAATACAAACATTGTAAGTCAAGCCACATTCAAGTCTGTCTGCAGTAAGGGTAGCTCTGGCCGGGAAATTCCAGGGGAAATTCCTGATCTCGAAGCCAAGCTCTCCAGCTGCTGTGTTTCCGCAGAAAGTATTTTTCTCATTACCTTATTATTGCATTGTAAGGAACATAGACAGGGATGTCTTTAATATCGATCGGAAACTTCTCGCCTCCCTGCTCCCTAGTAGCATGCAATCGTGTCCTTCACCCCAACAAAAAAATGATAGAGGCCAATAGAGTAGGCAGTTTATCTACATTTAATGCTACATTTAATGCTTTGTATGCAGCCTTATTAGCTGTATGACATCTTGATGCATCACATTATCTAAAATTAGTTTAAAATCATTTATTATATCAAAATGAAAAGGTACAAATTCCTCTATAAATGAAAACTAGCGCTCTTTTGAAAGATATCGATTCCATTATATTGTGTTAAATTCCGCTGTGAAGTAAATGTATAACGTTCAGCCTTATAATTAATGCTTTGATATGGGAAACGCACAGGTGAGGACATCTTTGTATCGCTTTGAGAATTTGATATTATAGCTGTGTGACCTTTCTTGAATCAAACTGTGTTGAGTGTTATGGCTATGCTAGACTATAAGCAATTGCAGAACCAGCAGACGTTGGAAATTATGATCTAATATGCTATTTGATGATTTGATGGAATCTTTGAGGCTATTCCACATATGAGGAGCTCTGAAGTAAAATGCACTTTGACCTGCTTTCTTTTTGCAATGAGGGTGCTGGTAAGGCGCTGGTACTGGATCTGAAATTGTAGGACGTGCAGGGAGTAAGAGTGAGCACTAGGCAAACTAAGTGAAGAGTGCGCCAGCCAGTTTTGCTTTTAACTTTTCGCAGTGTGTGTTGTAATCATACAAATCGGCACAACGCATTGTACAGCATGTGAAGTTTACCGAGATGGGTTGTAAACCATGTCCCCATAGTTTAAGACTGCCATTAACATTTGCTGCGTAACAAATTTCCCTAGATGGGGATCCATGCTAGATTTGTAAAGCTTTGAGGATATCTTGTCGATATGAAGACCGAAATACAAGCTGATATCTAGCCACATACTTGTAGGGATCGACCTGGGTCAGGTTATAACTTGATTTGTTTTTGACGTATATTTGAGGATTTATTTTATGCAATTTAGCTTTTGTCCCAAACAACATGGACACGGTTTTATCAGTGCTTATGAATAGTTTGTTGCTAGATATCCACTTTTCACCCTTAGAAAAATGATCTTGTAGCCCGTATTCCACTTGTAATAGTTTTATCCTGCTTGTGTAAGAAAGGGTATCGTCAGCATCCATATGCACGATAGCTAAAGTACACACCGAGGGTAGATCATTCAGAAATAGCAAGAACAGCAGGGGCCCGAGGATGAATCCATGAGTCTCTCCGCACTTGATCAGCAAAGGAAGGGAAGAAGCCTCAGCAAGGGACACAGATAGGAAGGAGCAAAACCAGTTGATAACTGGGATAACCAGAGGATAGGGAAGTATTGAATAGGTGAGCAATAGGGTGGGCAATAATCGTCAGCCATTATGGTCAGCCATAGGAACAGCACAGTAATCATTTTTCTTGTGTTTTACAATCAAAGCGATGTCAATAACTATCCTACAGGATAGTCAGGGCCGGCCGAAGACTTAACGCCGCCTGGGGCGAAGTTTAAAATGCCGCG
>VKOC01000006.1:7099115-7110459 GCA_009364415.1 Spea multiplicata
TCATAAATTAGAGCCCCTTTTTGAAAAAAGACAGAAGCGAAATTGTCCGATTTGTATATACCTTTATTTCAATTAAATAGGCTTAATAAACAGAATCCTACTAAATATAACTGTGACAGAATGACCTGTCGTACGGGGGCCCAAGGTACTCAGAGATGGCTCCAGCCTGGCTGCCAAACAGGCAGGAACTCCATTGTTTAAACTAATCCCATTAACAGGATGGCTACCAGGGGGATATTCAGTAGCTAAATGGGATTAAAGGTTGGGTTGTCTACATGTACCTGTTTATCAATGTTGATTTATGTTAATTAAGTTCTGTGGCTATATCAGTCTGTTTTATAACAATAAACTGTTCATTCCTGCTGTACTCAGTTCAAGGTAGTTGTGTCTACTTATTGGGTACACATAGCAGGGTTCCAAGGTGCGCATGCTGACTGGTGCTGGAAGTGATTCCGGGGACGACAGGAGGATACATGTGGGTGATCTCTGGGAGTTACTACAGCTCTCTTGGTGAACCCGTTACAATAACACAGACAGAATTAAAGAAATAAAAGATAAGATAAATTCCCAATTATTAGAGAACACTAATAAAGCCCTGATGTATTTGAATTCTAGAAGATATTATAAAGGAAACAGGGCTGATAAAATGTTGTCTAACCAATTAAAGAAAAGAAGGAAAGATAAGATTACCGTATTTGCTCGATTATAAGACGAGGTTTTTTCCAGAGCAAATGCTCTGAAAAATACCCCTCGTCTTATAATCGGGGTCGTCTTCTAATCAGACCCCAAAAAAATGTCTGCTGGGGCCATGCTGCTTACCGGTCACGAGCAGCGTCTCTTCTGTTAGAAGCAGGACAGGAAGCTTGCAGCGTCCTCCCAGAACTCTATCTCCCCCCTCCTTCCTCTGGGGGCGGGGCCAGAGAAGTTACTCACACAGCCGGGCCCCTGCAGAAGTCTGCGAGTGGGAGATCTGCAGTTCAGGTAAGGGGGTGGGGGAGGGTTTTTGGGTAAGTATGTGTGATTAAAGTGTGAAGTGTGTGTGATTAATGGAATGAATGAGTATTTAAATGTTTGTGAATGAGTGTGAGTGTGTGTGTGATAGCATGGATGTGTAAGGGGGGTGGGGGTTGTAGCATGGCATATGGAGGCTGTAATCCCACTACTATCATCCCCAGGTTCCAGCATGTACTGGCTGCCTTGGCTTGATAGGAGTGTGATTGCAGTTTGATATATATATCAAACTGCTAACAGCAATCACACTCCTATCAAGCCAAGGCAGCCAGTACATGCTGGTTTAAAAGGCATATCATGGGGCTGAGTGGCATATAGGGGGTTAAATGCATTTCTGGACCTCCAGAAATGCCTTTTAACCCCCTATATGCCACTCAGCCCCATGATATGCCTTTTAACCCCCTATATGCCAGAGTGGCATATAGGGGTATAAGGCATATCATGGGGCAGAGTGGCAAATAGGGGGGTATAAAGCATTTCTGGGGGCAGAGTGGCATAACTGGGGCTGAGTGGCATATAGGGGGTTAAAATGCATTTCTGGAGGTTGGCAAATAAAAGGAAATTTAAAAAATATACTTTTCTCAATCATAGCTTTTATTAAACATGAAAATAATTTACATGAATTAATATTTACTGGTAAACTTTTTTCCTATAGGGTAGTCTTATATTCAGGCTTTTTGTTTTTTTCCTAAATTAATATTTTGATTTTGGGGGGTCTTATAATCAGGGTCGTCTTATAATCGAGCAAATACGGTATATCTAAAATTCTATTCAAAGGGAACACCTTATTAGCTCCCAGTGAGATAGGACAGGCTTTTAATCAGTTCTATGAAGATTTATACAATTTATCAACTAAAGCTACAGAAACCGAACTAAAAGAATATTTTCTGGAAAGATCATTCCCTAAACTTTCTAATCAGACTACAGACAGCCTAAATGAAAGAAAAACCTTAGAAGAAGTGCAAAGAGAAATTCGAAGACTGAAAGTAAGAAAATCTCCAGGTCCAGACGGCTTTGACGCAACTTTCTATAAAGTGTTCTCAGATGAGATATCTCCATATTTAGTTCGAGCATTCAATGAGGGTATGGAGAAAGGGGCACTACTGGAAGAACTGCTACGAGGAAATATTATACCAATATTAAAAGCAGGGAAGGATCCAGAGAATATAACTAGTTACAGACACAGATATAAAAATATATGCGGGAGTCTTAGCCCAGAGACTAAGTGTAGTGTTGCCACAGTTGATCCATAAGGACCAAGTTGGATTTATAAAAGGGAGATCAGCGGAAAATCATATAAAGGCCCTTGTGGGCATATTTGAAGACAATACACAAAAGGGCGTTCCCCAGCTGACCCTGTCATTAGATGCTGAAAAGGCTTTTGACAGGGTCAGCTGGAGACACATGGCTGAAACGATCAATGCCTTTGGAATAAAGGGGAACTTCCTACAGGCCACCATGGCCCTGTATTGTAAACCCATGGGTAGAGTAATAGGTTCTGGAATAAAATCTAACTGGTTTTCTATTTCAAACGGCACAAGACAGGGCTGTCCCCTCTCTCCTCGGCTCTACGTTCTCTCGTTGGAGCCTTTAGTGAGAGATATAAAAGCCAATCCGGAGATTGTGGGCAGTGGAGAGGGGGAGCTACAAAAAATAAAGTTATATGCGGACGATGTTTTGCTTACGATTAAAGATCCCCTAAACGCATTGAAACAGACAATGGAATTAATACACCAATATAGTTTTGTCTCTAATTATAAATTAATGCTCTACCATTTTGCTTGGACGTTAAACAAAAGAAAGAAATGGAGAAAATCGGATTAAGCTGGGCCAACCAATCACTTTGTTACCTGGGAGTTAAAATTTCAATCTCCTTCCTTTGATAAAAGAAACCAATCTTTCCCTTAAAAAAATGGCGAAGTTTATTTATTTCATGGTGGGGGAGGATAAATACAATCAAGGCTTATATTTTACCAAAGTTTTTCTGTATATTCAGGATGATCCCTCTGAGTATACCCTATAGCTGGATGGAGTTAATCCAACGATCCTTTAATAGATTCATATGGGGAGCTAGGACTGAAATTGCAATTGATCTCAAAGAATAAACTGCAAGGAGGCTTAAGTGTGCCCCTTATCCAAGATTATTCACAAGCAGCTTTATTATTACATGCAGGTATAACCCAGAGAAATGAAGCAATTCATGAACCTTGGTATAGAGGAGAAATTCCACTAAATTACCCATATAAAAATTTACAATCTCTTTTCTGGATCTTGCCCAAAAAAAAAGCCACTGAAATAACGGAAAACATAAACAGCACGGTCTTGAGACAGCTCCTTAAAAACTGGAATTGGGTAAAAGAAGGTGGGACTAAAAGATAAGATCATAATGGCTCTTCCACTCTCTATTATAGAAAATAATATTGGTAACCTAAATCTAAAAATTTGTAACCAAAAAGGTATACTTACAATAAAAAACTTGATTGATGGAACCGTTATCAAATTCTTCATACAACTCCAAACTGAGTTTAAGCTCCTAATTGAAGAATCCTATAATTATTTAAGAGTAAAGAGTTTTTTACTAAAATCATTAAATTGGAACTTAAGTTCTAAAATTCAAGAGCTCTTATGCTATCTAATGGAAGGAGATATTCAGAGAAAAGCACTCTCAAAAACGTTAAATTTGATAACACTAGATCTAATTATACCCCTTTGCCTCTGAAAAAATGGGAGAATGATATAGGAAGCAGAATAACTATAGAGGATTGGAATAAAGCGCTTAACTTAACCTATAAAAACATACATTGCCTTAATTTGAATGAGTTGCAATATAAACTAATGAATCGCTGGTACCTAGCCCCCTTAACATTAGCAAAAATGTACCCTAATAATACATCGAACTGCTGGAGATGTGGATATTTTAAGGGGGATTTCCTTCATATTTGGTGGAGCTGCACTATACTAAATAGAGTATGGATGAAAGTATCGGGAAAAACTTATAGATTTATTTGGTCCTGACTGGAAATTAACTCCAGATAGAGCTCTACTAGATATTAATTTTCCTAAAGCTACAAGTCAAGATTTACAAATATTATTACACCTCCTGACAGCTATTAAGATGGTAATAGCCAAGAATTGGAGAACCTCAGATCCAATACTGTGGCCAAAAGTAAGATCACAAATCCTACATCAATGCCATATGGAGAAGTTGATATTAACACACGATAGAGGAACTATTAAAAGACAGGAAAAATGGGATAAATGGATTAAAATCCTCCTAGAGGGCAGATTAGATTGGTAACAGGACACCCACTCGTTCTATATTTATATCGCTAAGGAAGTTCTATGGTTGAAATAAAAAGAAGTAAATTCTAATACCCAAGAGTTAATCGTATTTAACTAGTATATCTATATATATATATATAACTTAAGAGATAATGGAATCCACAAATGTATTGTCTGTACTTGTGAGTCCTTCTAAATGTAGGACCCATTCGTTTTACGTCTCTGTATTGTGATTTTCATTTTGTAATTTTGTATTAAAAAAAAAATAAAAAATTAGAGCCCCTTTTTTCATTACCATATTTGTGTTCAATTGTGATTCTTCTTGCCCATGTTTAATGCACGCTGTGACAGCCCAGGGGTTAATAGGTGCCATCTGTGGTAATTACTGTTTGATTTCTGTATGTCCCAGTATGTGGTGATTGGTTATGCTTTGTTCTCCCTCACGTCCTATCCTGTCCATGTGCCACATGCCCTGCCCATGGACTTTTAACCCCTCATAGCCCAGACCCCATCAACCCAACCACAGCGCTTTTTCCTGGAGATAACCCACGGGTGGTGGGATACAGACAAGGGGTGTTTCACAGCAGGAGCATTCTGCAGAATCCTGGTCGCTGGGACTACCAGGAGAACGGAGATCGGCCTGAGATATTAATGTTTCCAATGGACAATCCTGATAGCGGGACGGGGGGGGAGAGGGGTGTGGGAAGAGCAAGTACAACTGGATTCTTTCCTGATACCCCTTTTTGTGCATTCTACACCACTTCTGGAGATTTGATAGATAAATGTCTGCCACCAAGTCTAAGGACATTTAGTGATACCATATTTTCCGGGTAAGAGGACATAAAAACATTACATCTCAACTTGAAAAATGTTTTTCCTGCAATTTTTTTCTGCAATACATAGGCATTGTGCATAATGATTTGGGCCAAATAGCAGCCAGTGTGGTCAAATCTGTGTGGTTTACCAACAGCACCCCCTCCACCCCTTGATGGGCTGTATATAGTTACAGTACACATTTTGTTCTCTAATGTAGCAGCTAGCAATTCCTCATTACAAAAATGTGGGGGGCATGCCCTTTTTCCCTTCAACACCCCTCTAAGAAAATTGCTATGCCAAAAATGTGTTGATCAGATCAGTGAGATGATCCTATGGTAGGATGGGATATTGTAGCCAGATATTGTGTGGTTTGTTTCCAAAGTTGTACTGTGTAAAAACATTACCCTGAATGTTATATGTAATGCCAAGCATGTCTTGAAACTGAGGGATTTCTGGTTTGGTTCCAACTGCCTTTGTAAAGCTAAAGAGAGATCTTTCTTTTCTAAGGTAAGATTATCCATTTATCCAAACTCTCCTTCCAAAATACAATACTAAAAATGCAATGTCTCAAAAAACTAAACACAAAAAAAGTAGTAATGTTTATTATAAAACCACTGCTAAAATTGTAGCATGATCAGAATAGTGTTCAAATACATGCAAATTCTGCATTATCTGTAAGAATTAGCTTTGTGTTTCGGTAAAAATGTAAAGTTCTGAGGCACGGGTCCCAAAAGCTTTTCACTGAAAAGGAAAAAAAAAATCTGGTTAGAAATCAACACAGTTCGAAAAGAGTAAGTTCTGTTCCAACATATGTTTTTCAAGAAAATTTAAAAATAAAAAGCAGAGTAGGAAATATTTTCATTCCAAAGATATGTGGCTTTAGTTTTAAGAACGCACTTTTTAAGTAGCATTTTCACCAAAAGAAATGTTTACTGATTAAAAAAAACCCCAAAAAAACAGAAATCACGATTACCTGATCTTGATCCAATCAGATACATTTTGGCTTGCCATTAGTGTCTCCATGTAGTCTCTACCTATATAGTACGGAGGGCGTTCATTGATTTTTTGAGGTATGTGTTCCAATAAACCAACTGGAATGTACCTACATTCATGTGAGAAAGGGAGTAAAAGAAAAAAAAAAATTAGAAAAGACCCTAAAAGGACACTAAATCTGTATTGTGCTTTATGAAAATATTGTTACAGAATTAAGATTAGCAAGATTCTCTCTGTAGCAGCCAATGGATTATATTACCATGACAGCATTTTAGACAGCACTGTAGCCAGCATTACAAGCAGTATCTATAATTTTCCAGCACAGTTGTCAGTCAAAAGTAGCACTTCTGTTTATTTTGGTATTTTTGGAAATATTTACAGCTTTATGCACAAAAAGTGTGATTTTTAGCTTCACTCACATCAATGAATGCTGTTCTAAAACTAGATCTTAAGATCTGTTTTGCACATGTAATAGAAATCTGTCTTACAATGTTCTGCAATAGGCTAAAAAAAAATCCCTCTTTCAATACAGAATCCCACTGTACCTGCAGAGGAAGGACAGCCACTCCAGCATAAACCGCCTTGTTTTCTCCACTCCCTGGGAATCGGACCCCCAGTGCTCCAGACCATAGTTTGTAAAATCTTGGAGAATATCAAATCTTTCTGTAGAGGATATATCCCAGTGTCGCTGCTCTTTAATCTCGGTAAAGAGCCAGGGTTTCACAAGTGCCCCTCTGAAATTAGATACAGCTGATTAGGAACTTATTTTGCCATGTGAAAGAAGCACACTACGGTTCTGGAACCAGGCTAACTAGACCTTACAAAACAAAACAAAAGAAACTGGATAGTGGCAAACATTGAGGGATCTAGTAATTCTAAAAAGTGCCAGTAGGTAGTCTCCATCCAATGTCATGTAGGCAAAATAAACAAGAACATCATAGATTTGGAAGCTGAAATACAGAATTTCATTAACACCAACACTGATCCAAGTCAGCTGCTAATTACCAACCATGCCTTAATCAGTCCAAAACCTGGTAACGCAAGTCCCAAGATATACTATAAAACAGATTACTTTAAAATATTTACTTTAATTAACTTATTATATAGCTATTTTGTTCAAGATGTTCCATAAGGATATATTATAGCCAGTCACATCCTATTGAATCCATTCCACATTAGGAAGATGATGACTTCAAAGTGGATCTTACTGAATTCCTCATTACGCTTTTAAATTTAGACAGAACAGTGATACACATTAATGAAAAAAGATCTTAAAAAGGACTACAGTCTATATTCTAATGGCTAGCAATATCTTCTGTGTTTACCTTGCCAGCATTACACCTGAAACACCAGTCTGCAGAGCACGATTTGAGTCTTCGTAAGAAAAGATGTCTCCATTCCCTGTTGAACAAAGCATATGTTATGGAAGACACTTTCGGACTTTTCCATAAGGCATAGTCCAGGCTTATTTAATTAAAGAAAATGGGTGAAAAGGGTTTATAAGCTATTTTTCGCTTGTCAGATTAGAAATGTCACAATGACAGAACTATAACCAAAGAAAAGAATAAAGCATTGTGTTTTTAAAATCCATATCTGCCTGGTTAGGTCACCTTATTGAGAACTATAAGGAATTACCTGGGCACCCATGTAATAATGCATTATATAAAAGCTTTACTGAACAGAAGGCTTATCAGAGCACCTTTTTGAGGAAGGTGCACACAACAGATTATCAGGTATACATACCAAAGAATGGAAGTGGGTCCGCTATTTTAGCACAGGCATTAATATATTCCCAGTCTGCAAGCTTTGTGTATCGTTGCTCTCTTGATCTTCCATGAAGCTAGAAAAGGAAAGCAGAAAACATAACTAAACACAGTATGTCATATGTGGGTGCTGAGGCCCAAACCTCATTAAAAGCTGCTATAACTCTCGTTGACTGCAACACAAACCTTTATCTTAATAGGTTCAAAAAGGCACTGTTCACTTTGACACTTAAATATAGTTTCACTCGACATAGTATAAATACTCACAGTAACCAATGATACGCCCCATTCTCTAAGTTTTGGAATAAGTTTATGGGCAAGATTGTGGTTTTCATGAACACCCGTCCTGATCTTCACAGTCAGTGGAACATCAAGCACCTACACAAAGTCAAACAAACACAAAAATCATGCTCGGCCAGAGCAAGGAAAATGTTTTTATCTTGATTAACTTTCAAGCAAGACCTTTATTTCCACTGACAGGCATAAATAAAAAAAACAAACAAACAAACAAAAACCCCATACACCAAAATGTTTGGGGAGGATACGAAGTGGATGAATTAACACTGTCACATTAAATTGAACACTGGCTTTACAAGAAAAAAAGTTATTTAGCATCACACGCATGACAAAAACCTTAAATAAACATGTATTCGCAGTGTAACATGTAGTTTTGCAGCAACGTTGTTTTAATGATTGTAATACCAGGATGCTCTTCAACGCACATTCATCTGGCACTCATGTGGAGTGCGGGGTCGTTGCCTGTTAGTAAACAACTTAAATTTCCTTGCATATAATGGATATGCAAGTTGCGGCTGGTACCAGAAGAAAAGAAAATGATTAAGAAAACGATTTAGTTCCAGATCACATTACTAGTGCTAGGGAAAGCAACTCATACTTACCGATTTCATTCCTTTTATAATCTGTTCAAATTTGTTAGTTCTATTCATTAGCCCGCAGCCACCTCCCTATAAGAAAGTGAAAAAAATTGATTGTAAACTTTTGTAAACAATTTGTAAACGTGGAACAACGGTAGGCGAGGTAATGCCCAAGAACAGTTGTTTTATTGCCAATGATCCTATTCACTGTAAAGACTCCAGCAAGCAAGCATTTGTAGAAGAAAGTACACCTCTGAATTATATGGCTTTACATATCATGACATAATCATCTGTTCCTAAGCAGGTCTAAAAATTAGGTAAATACAACCCAAGATGAACACCTCATGACATATTAAACCATGTCATGATTTATTCAACAAAAATAAAGCCATGTGTAAAAAACTAAGTACACCTTATGATTCAACAGCTTTGTGCATTGACACCTGAATGCTCCAGACCTTTGGCTTTTATAGATGTGGTCACACTTGCTGATGATCAAGGATATTTGATTAGTAGTACCTGCATGCTACTTAGCATCTTAATTCGTATGGAAACATTATGGTGTACTTAGTTTTTCTTAGATGGCCTCTCCATTTTGGCTTTATTTTTGTTGAATAAATCACGACACGTCATGTGTTGTTCATCTGAGGTTGTTTTGCCAAATTTTTAAACCTGCAAGGAACAGATTATTTGTATTATGTCCTGATATGTAAAACCATAGAATACAAAGAGGGTGAATATTTGTTTTCCCACGACTGTGTATATAGCCAACTTGATTTATTTAAATAAAGCCCCCTACTCCAAGTGCATCTCCACCATCTATATCCCCTATAGCCTACTTGACAGGATAACATGCCATCTAACAGACAAACAAGCTGGGCACAGAGATGCACAGTACTTCCAAAAAAAGAACTTGCATAAAAATAAAGACATTGCTTTTTGAGCATATTAATCTATGGACAGAACCTCAGAGGGGAGAACACCTACCTTATTATACACCAGGTCTATTGGGCATCCAACGTTGACATCCACAAAGTCAACCTCAATATTTTTGTTGATGAGCTCAGCACATTTGGTCATAGTGTCAGGAAAAGCACCTTCTAACTAAGAGAAACAAAATATCAACCACTCAACAGATTGAAGTGAGCGCAACCTGATTCACAAGGTCTTTATTACAGGTTTGCTTACTACTGAGCGTTTTGTGTGTTATGTATGGGTTATCTATATATAAACCATTGTTTACTGGAGCTGGCCACCATGGGATTACAGATAAATTGACCACTGTAGAGAGGTAGGCACTGTATTTGTCACCAAGCATTTCACCAACAGATGTGTCCTGAACAAAGATTCCATGAAACGTGAAATTGCAATTTAAATAAAGCAGAACTATTTGCATTTGCTCTGTAGTTCAAGATGGATCATGGAAATTCACATAGAAAGCTAGTATTGCTAGCAAAGGAAGTTGTAATGTTATAATCAGCACAAACCAATGTGAAGTGCTAAAAATATGTATTAAGTGTGAGCTATACTTTACCAAGTTAGAGGTTCTAAATCGTTTAGGCATTCTAACAGATGTACATTCCGAAAGGACAGCTGTTGATTTACCCATGTCAGACAGTCACAAAAGTTTTCAACGTGTGGTGTACCTTTGATTCTACACCTACATTGTGTGTAAACCTAGAAATAGGTCGTTTAGTAATGCAACTACAAACCTGTACACCAAATAGATCCTCAGTATGATGCCGCCGTAATAGCGCCCATTCAGACGGCTGTCCCTGCAAAATATTAGTGCACACAGCCATCTCTCCGCATGTGATATCTGCCCCAAAACGTTTACATATTCTCCTGAAAGGCAGATTGCCACACTAGCAAAAAAAAAAAAAAAAAGTATTAGGGAGTTATGAAATGGACTTTGATTAAATACAAATTATGTTTTATAAATTTTAGGAGGTGCAGCCAGTTAGCACATACATATATATGAAGAGCATTTAAGCAGAATTCTAATTCTTAGAATGTCTCATTCACAGTAATAAATATGAATCCTGATTGACTTCAATACTATATTTATCTCAATCCAAATACCGCAGACCATAGGCGTGTGGACTTGCGGCTAATGTACTGTAATGGGCTACTACAGCAGAACCACAGAAGAGATAAGTCTCAAGCATTTGGGACCCCAGATGACCCGAGTCTAGCCTACTGATTAAAGCTAATTCTCCACAGTTAAAAATTAAATGTATTGCTTTAACAAAAAAAAAAAAACTCTCAAAAAAAGCACCAAACAGCGGTAGTAAATAAAACCGTATTTGCTTGATTATAATACGACCCTGAATATAAGACGACCCCCCAAAATGTGAATATTAATTTAGGAAAAAAAGCCTGAATGTAAGACAGCTAGTAAATGTTAATGTAAACTATGTAAACTATTTTTTTTAATAAAAGCTATTAAGTTATGCACATCTGCCCCCAGGCTTGCCACTCTGCCCCAGAAATGCCTTATACCCCCTATATGCCACTGTGCCCCATGATATGCCTTTTAACCCTATATGCCACTGTACCCCATGATATGCCTTTTGGCCCCCTATGTGCCACTCTGCCTCCAGA
>VKOC01000006.1:7110559-7138874 GCA_009364415.1 Spea multiplicata
CGCCAGAGGAGTAGTCCACACAGGGCACCAAAACACTCTGCTGACGTGCCTCACGCTGGCCCCTAACAAACGAATGTTTTAGGTAAATGCATTAACTGCCCTCTAGTAAATCCACTTTCAGAGACCAAACTGTACTTTATGGGCTAACTTTTCTTCTAATATTCAAACATTTTCTCTAAAGAAGCTAGACCCTTAATTCAACAGGCGAACTCTGATCCCAAAGGCTACAATTATGAACCTCTACAAAAAGGGATCTACAAGTAAGTAAACCTGCTAGAAAAGTAAATGCACCTTAAAACTCAATGAACTCGTGTATAAATTAACATTGGTTAAGAAATGTTTCACCCTGAGGCAAATTATGCAAATAATGTCACCTCGGTGTATAATAGTTGCTAACTTGCATAATTTATGACGCAGTAAAATTCTGTGCATTTGCATACCTCTGGCACCTGCTATATATAATGCATTTTATGAAATCGTTTTTATGCATATGTTACAAGGAAAAATAGTGATATTTATGTTTACCGGAGATTTTAACTCGGCCTAATGACTCCATTACATACCACTTGTCCCAGAATATCTCTCCCAAACTATCGAAATGTTAACGGAATCAGCCGATTGTGACAAATATTATATATTTTTGACCGCCTTAATTCTTTTGAGGAATACCAAATATTTCTGGAGTGAATTTTGATAGAGATAATCTACACTTAAAGATACCTGTTAATGCCCTAGTAAAATCTCCTGGTGCCCATTGCATTGCTCATGTTCATTATTTTTATGGAAGGCCGGTGTCAGCGCACCTGAATAGAGAAGACAATGGTGCGTTAACGCAATGTGAGTTAAGAACATTACATAAATAATAAATAAAACTGTCATATTTTTTTTCTAGAGTCAATGCGTCCAACAAAGTAGAAAGCAAGTGTGCTGAAGAAAATAGCTTGAATATACCAAGGGTCAGTGATGGGGTGTAAGTTTGAAGGCATGGGTCCTAAGAAGGTTTCTTGGGAATACATTCTCTGGCTGCCTGTTTGACAGCTTGAGTAAGAAAAGAACAGCTTTAAAGTAGAGGTGAAAGAGTTACAGGGGTCTGGTTGGGGTAAGGGTGGTAAGGGAGTTCATGAAGTGAGAACAGATTGTATCATACCAGACCTTGAGAGGACAGTTCAACAGGAGATATTTTTGCTACAGCCGGGGTCAGATGAAGCCATATTTCATGGGATATTACATGTGATCTTCTGGAGTTTATGGGAAAGAACTTTTGATATGAGCATAAAAGTGGTGTACAGCAGATCAGTTTTTGTTGTTGTTGAAGTGGGTCCATCATGTGTCCTGTGATATTTGGATCCTGTCACCTTACATGGGATAGTTTACTGTAGATCAGAACTTAGCATGTCCTTTTTAAGTTCATTGCTCACAGATATTCATTATTTAATAATTTGGACACCACAGAACCGAGAGGGAGCCGTTAACTGCAAGGGTATCAAGACTTATGGCAAGGGCTGTGGTGATCGTACTTCTAAACTCAGTTTGGAGGACAATTTAGTTCCAATAAAGCAATGACATGAATTCAAACAGAAATCCATAAAATGGAAAATTTATGGCCAATTCCCTATAAATCTCAGTTATCAAAGACACACAATATCCCAGCTTCCTATTATTTAGTGTTAAACCACAATTGTTATATAAATAGAACATCAATAAATCTTACAACAAGCAAAACAGTAGAATACCCTCAGCGTTGGTCCCCTTGGTGAGTCTTCAGTTCTTACATCATGTTGACATCCTTGAGCGCTTTGTATCCAGCCCTTGACACATTTTTTATAAGGCCGCTGTCAGAATGAGAGATGGGTCAGTATTGTTACCAATGTCACTATTTCCATTATCTTTACAAAAAGCAGTGGTTTGCAATTAGTTAACCATTTGTAATCCTCCTGTTACTACTTGCTGGTTAAGCATTCCTTATCCTGCTGGCACTATTTACAATTATTTTAAGGTAAGATATACAAACATTGTAACACATTCTGCTATACGATCAATTATTTCATTATCGGATTACGCATAGGCCACAAAGTGTGTGTGTGTGTACACACACACACACACACACACACACACACTGGAAGGACATATCACAAGCAAGCAGTCTGTTCGGGCAAGTTTTGTTGATTGAAGATTAGAGGGAAGTATTAATTCAGTTGACATGCTTCCTTGAGGACGTGGTGAAGTGAGGAAGACATTTTCAAATGGTAAATGGGACCAAGAATTCTGGAAGGCAATGACATTGGTGTGACATGCGAATAAAAAGCCAAGGGAGAAGTGGGAACATACTTGGAAATAAAAGCAGATAGGAGATAGGAGTTCTATAGGCTTTGTATTTACATATTTGGCATTTAACCCCTTAAGGACCGGGCTCATTTTTCGTTTTCTACCCTGTGGGACCGAGGCTGTTTTGACACTTTTGTGGTGCTTGTGTTCAGGTGTAATTTTCTCCTCACCCATTTAGTGTACCCACATAAGTTATATATTGTTTTTTTCAGGACAAGATGGGCTTTCTTCAGATACCATTATTTTGATTGTATCATCTTATTTACTATAAAAAAAATAATAAAAACATGGTAAAAAAATGAAAAAAAAGACATTTTATGACTTTTATTTGAAAAATCTTTTACTCACCTAAAAAAGCAAGTAAAAAAACTAGCTAAATAGATTCTACTACTTGTCCTGAGTTTAGAGATACCCAATGTTTTTATGTTTTTTTGCTGTTTTTTGTACGTTATAGGGCAATAAGTACAAGCAGCGTTTTATGATTTCCAAATCTTTTTTAACAAATTTGGTCATTCTGCCTCCATCTCCTCTTTGGAACATCTTTGAAGCCGGTTAACTCAATTTAACCCATTCAAACCATATATTTTTGAAAACTAGACACCCCAGGGTATTCCAAATGCTGTTATTTTAACCCTTTCCATGCACCAATTATACAACTACACTTTGTCAAACTTTGTAATAGTAATTTTTTTTATTTTTTTCCCCACACAAATTGTACTTTAGTTATAGATATACAGGTCCTGGTATATGCCACTATCAAACAACACCCCAATGTGTGTTCAGG
This sequence comes from Spea multiplicata, assembly GCA_009364415.1. Classification (NCBI taxonomy): domain Eukaryota; kingdom Metazoa; phylum Chordata; class Amphibia; order Anura; family Pelobatidae; genus Spea; species Spea multiplicata. The sequence goes on from VKOC01000006.1 coordinate 7,113,669, forward strand.
AACATCTCCTGAGTACAGCGATACCCCACATGCATGGGTTTGTCAGATTGTTTGGCTGGTAAAAGGCTACTTTTGGGGCATGCGTAATTCAGGTGGTCATTTGGTCATTGTGCCTCCATCTCCTGTTTGGAACATCTTTGAAGCTGGTTAACTCAATTTAACCCATTCAAACCATATATTTTTGAAAACTAGACACCCCAGGGTATTCCAAATGCTGTTATTTTAACCCTTTCCATGCACCAATTATAGAACTACACTTTGTCAAACTTTGTAATAGTAATTTTTTTCACACAAATTGTACTTTAGTTATAGATATACAGGTCCTGGTATATGTCACTGTCAAACAACACCCCAATGTGTGTTCAGGAACATCTCCTGAGTGCAGTGATACCCGACATGCATGGGTTTGTCGGGTTATTTCAGGTTTAAAATGCCACATTTGGGAAGTGCGCTTTTTTTCTCCATTTTGGTCAGTCTGTACCTATGCCCTATCTAGGCCACTCCAATTTACCCCATCAGCCATTTTTTTTTATATTAGACACCCCTTGGGTATTTGAAGTGCTTTTATTTTAACTCTTTGTTGAGATTTTTGAGAAATTTTAGCACTTGCTCAAAATAATAAACTTTATTTTTTATATTTGTTTTATTTTTTTAATACTTTTTTTATATATTTTTTACACATTTTGCTGGTACTGGATGGTTCATCTAGTGACATCACTGCATAATTATTTTTAAATGTTAGCACATTTTTTTTTATTTTTTTTTCCATTTTTTATTATTTTTTTTGAATATTTTACTAATCACATAGTGATTAGAAAGCTGGGCTCCATTGACTTGCATGGTTGAATGCAGTACCTGTATTCAACCAGCAAGTGGAGCCAGTTCTCTAGAGGGTCTGGAGACCATCTAGCGAACTTTTTCTTGTTTGTTTTTTTTTTAACAGAGCGGCGGCCATCTTACTTGATGGCGAAGATCACCGGCAGCTGCGGCTGTGACCGCTCTCCGGAGCGGTCACAGCCCATCGAAAGGTAAGTGTTTGGTGTCGCTGGATGCCTCCTGATCGAGGCATTCCAGCGACACCATTTAAGTTTAGGAGGCGATCGTTGATCGCCTCCTAAACGCTTTTAAAACGGGCGGCCGCCGCCATACAATGTATGGCGGCTGTTGACGCCCCGGGGAGGGGCCAGACATGGCCCCCGATGCCGATCTCGGCCTTGCTGAATGCCTCGACATCGAGGCATTGCAGCAAGGCCGTTTAAGCGAAGAAAGTGATCCTTGATCACTTTCTAAGCTTATTTAACTTTTTGACGGTTCAGAACCGTCAAAGGTCATTTAGTGACCTTCTTGTCATGACGGTCCTGAACCGGCAAAGGTCGCGAAGGGGTTAAGGAGCTGGCAGAGAGCTAAATGAATGACAAACATACCTTGGAATATACTGGGTTTGACCTGGAGCTCCTGTAAGTATTTTCAATCTTCAGGAAGGGTTATACTATTTGGACACGGCCACTTCCTGCTCACACACAGTAATATACTCACACACACTAACACACACACCTACCTTTGTTGACCATCAGCTTGTAAGAGCACTTCTACTCCCTTGCAATCATGTCCTAGCATTCAGACTCCTCATACAGAGGAAGCGCAGTTCTCTGGCTCTGCGGTATGCACGGCACAGGGTAGGGAGGGGTTTGGCTGTGGTGGCGTTGGGGGACCCTCGCAATGTGGGGGTCTCTGTTACACCAATGATCGTTGAATAAATACATGTAATTTAATCAATTTCAACAAAAAAATAAAACTGACCTGTTTGCAGGCTTTGACGTCTTCCGGTTGACACCCTTGAATTCAAATCTGCACATTTGTCTGCCGTTTGGATAGAACTTATCAAAAGACAATTACATTTTGGATTCTGAAACATTAATTTGTTTTCTATAATTTTTTTTTAATATTGGGTATGGTATCTGTACTATTTGATAGAAATATTTTGTTTTTGTTGATCCATTTGTTTAGGTGAGCTGTTTTTTTCCATCAAACACAATGACATAGATCCCTTGAAAACTAAACACTGGCAGACAGTAATTAATCTAGTCTATTTATTCCCTAATTTAATTTAATGTATTATCTAAAATGCTCAGGCTTCATTTCATTTTATTTCTTACAGCGACACTAGTCTCAGATCCCAGACTGCTAAGGTATAGAAGTTTATAAAAAATAACATTTAGTTTCAAATTACAATAGATCTGTATGATTTTATTTTATACCTAAAATGCAGGGAACAATAAGTGGAGGCTTTGAAAAAGAGCTTGGACACAGCTTGCAAACTCTCAACTAGATGAATGTTGAACATTTACGGATCCCCTCTAGGTATACAAAAAAGAAACCAAGTATACAGTCGGTTCTTAGTTTTAAGCCTCTAGAGAGTTACTGAACTTAGAATTACTACAGAGTTTGTTACTCTGACCATTGAATGCATAAGGGAGTCCCAAGGGATGGAAGGACTAAGTTATATATATACATACATACATACACACACATATATATATGTATGTATATATATATATATATATATATATATATATTATATCAATTTAACCACAGACTAAAACAGCCAAATATAGTAGACATTCGTTGAAGGTTGTTACCACTCCAAGCACAGCTGTTGTAATACGGTACACTGTACAGAGAACCAGTGAAGAACCGTGGCAAAATCTGTTTAGTTTTTCCAGTGGATACGAAGGCCCGTTCTTCTCTCCTTGTGCTGGACAGCCATATGTGGGTAGTGTGTCACATTCTGCATAATCTCTACCATTGTGCTCACACACCTGGGGACACAGGCTAGGAAAGCCAATAGTGGCGATAAGTCCAGTTGTTGGTATTGTTCTTATAAATAGTGTATTAAGATAATTAATGGCTGGACACAGTGCTGGAACACTTACAGCATTACATCACCAAATATACAGTATGTTGGGTACCCTCTGGATTTGGCCAGGAGACTCAGAAAATTGGAGCCAATAACAGGACTTCCAGACAGTATTTATACTACGGGCATTATTGTGTCATTTATTCCTGCCCCATCAAATTCTTTCATGTGCTATCCCCATGTTCATTAACCTGAACACAATCACTTCCTCCATCCCAGGTAGAAATCAGGACAGCTCCAGGGTTGAACCATAGCAAGCTCATATATTCATACTTCTATCAATATACATTGTTACTTTGTAAATAAAAACTATTGCACAATTAAAAAGATATAACCTGTTTATTAAGCAAAGAGACCATGAAGACAATACTTATCAACAGGATAATGAAAAACACTGAAAAAGCACAGATACAGGTTAACTTTGTTCTACCCTTTGCAAGGTAATTCTGTATACAGCTTTTATAATGGCCTATGTTATCCATCTAGATTATAAGATGTTATACATGTTTATACATATTTAAAAACTGGTAACAATTATACCTCCACACTACACTTAACCCAGGATGGTTCTTATGATTCTCTTACAACATGTATGTTAAAGTCCGGGGCTCGATAAATCCCAGGCGACAGGTCACCATGGTGACTAAGAATTTTGTCCCGGCGCCCATACCAGGGGCGTCCAACGTGCGTCCCCGGACTTCAATGTGCGGCCCTGGCCCTGCTCACGGTGCAGCACGGTGTGTGCAAATTGGTAGTGCGGCCACGAGGTGAGTAAGACCGCTGTGTATGCACGCTGGCCGCTTTCATTTGATTAGGCGTCCGGCTTGCACGCACCGTGCTGCTGAGTGGCAGTGCCTCAGTGAGGCTCTTAACCCCGCCCCTTTGAAGACATGACGCTCAAGGGGGCGGGGCTCACAGAAGAGTTCCTTGTGACGGGAAGAGGATCATCACGTCGGAGGAGAGCGGGGAAAAAAAGAAAAGCAAAAATGTAAGTATTTAAAAAAAAAAAAAAAAAAAAAAGGGTTCAAAGAAAGTTGACCTATATTTAAGGGAGAGGGGAATTCCCTTGGGACATCATAATTTTTATCGTTGAAAATAAAACTCTTAGTTTAAAAAAAAATCCTGGCTCCTGGAGCCAAAACAAATTTGTCAAGCCCTGTGTTAAACAGAATCAAAAATATTTTCAGAATCTTATCAAACACACTACTTATTTTATCAAGGCTCCTCTCCTTCCATGTGCAAAGGAATATTTGACAGTTAACGTACACATACGTGGCAACTAAAACGGAAATAAGAAAAAATGAAAACCATAACAATAAGCGTACATACAGTTCACATTAAGATTAATCCATTTTTCCACTCAAAATGGCCATTCTATAATACACATACAATAAAAGGTAGACATTTTAAGCAAAGTATATAAGATCATAAACAATGACATAAATACAAAAACCATACAAAAGAAAAGCTGTGCATTTTTTTATCTTCAATGAACGTTTTCAATGATGCAGTGTTTTCTTTTATACCACTGTATGGCATCCATAGAATTTGTGCAATGGCAATGTACTTCCACACACAGACAGGGAACGTGTATGACCAAATATCAGATACTGGCCTCAAGATAAATGTTGTCTATTCCAAGCCTCCCTCTAATGGTGATGGGCAGTCTGATGCTTGTGGCTCCACCTGGGTGCTTACAAGCATTCCCTGGGAACAACTGGAACTGACCCTTCCGGTGTCCACATCCACTTGCCACCTACTTCTCTCCCACAGTCTACTAACTAAACACTGTCCGGGGCTAGCCATGCCTTTAAGCACAGACATCTTGCTCTGCTTCTTAATAAATCCTATCCCCCAGAAGAGGAATAGCTCAAGGTAGCCTACCCCATGTGAAGTTCCCAGGTTTATAGTCTGTTTATGAGATTGGCAAATTGTTTTAGCTCTGTAGACCGCTATATTGTCTGCCTATTCTATCCTGCATGTCCCAAAGACTATATGGTACTTAGAACCTGACCAGCAAGAGCAAATAACACGCAAAAGAAGAACAGGTTTTAGACACTAAATAGCAGTTGCTCTTTGCCTGGTGGAAAATTGGCCTCTGCAATGCCCTTATTTATATGGCGAACTTCCTTTGAATAAAGGCTTGTTTACATGTATTTAAAAAACATATAATACAAAAAAAATAACAGGAAGTGCCATCACGGCAAAGCTTGTTGCGTCTAAAGTGATTTCCTGTTTTATGAAGCAATCACTTTTTTGAACGGCAAGTGCGATGTCATGATACACGGGATCAAATGGCTGCAGTGAGTGCATCGAGGTGAAAAATATATATACACATCATGCAAAAATGTTTTTATGTCTACATTTTAATCGGTGGTACTTCTTAGACTCATGATATTAAAAAAATGTTCAAGTAACCAAAAACACCAACCTTTGAGTTATGGTAATATGACTGCATACATGTGAAATAATGGCTTAAAACAAAAAGGAGAAAAAAAAGTGACTCGTTAATCCCAAACATCTGGTTTACAGAAAGAAATGTGTGTTCATGCTTTAGTGGAGCAGAGAGACGGGGAGGTATTCCATGGACCCCAATTATTCATTTTCATATTTGCTGTAGGGATGATCCGTATCTTGCAGGAGACCTATAAGAAAAAGAAACATTAGAAACTGGTCAAAATGTAACGGTACCAACAAGTTATAAAGGGGCATATAGACATGTAAGACATATATATTTTGGAAAGTAATTGTACTTTGTAATTGTAAATGTAACATATCTAATACCAAAACGGTAGTTAGCGGACAAAACAATCAAAAAATTAGCTGGTATTTTACTTATTTAATATGGGATAGAGGGTTTATATATATATGTGTGTGTATATGAACCTATGGAATATAGTTTAGGGGGTAACATTACTAGGTCAATGAGTATGCCAAGTTGGAAGACTGACGAGCATTCTTCTTAACCCCGCGGGTAGTGTGGAAGTAGCAAATAGAACAATTAAAAGGAAGGGTAGATGTGTATTCATCTTATATAGAAGAATGAACATTTTGTTATCAATTTCTTCCATAGCAATACTTTGAAATCTCAGGTGTAGCACAAGTGCTCTTTTTAGATAGGGGGTTAGTATTATATACATGTACAAAATACCATGACCTCTATGTAGTTTTCATTACATTTTTATCCCCTTAATGACAAAGCGCGTACATGTATGGGCTCAAAATGCATTGTTTTCAATGAGTTTAGGGACCGCCCATTGTCCTTAAGGGGTTATACGCGTGAAGATTTGTATTTTTGACACATGTGAGCATTGGATAGAATTCTATACACACACACTACCTTTAGCCTCTACCAACAGCCATTAAAGCCAATAAAGAACTTTTTCGATCTAGAACCTCCTATTTTGTATAGGTTCCTGACTCCAAAAACAAAATGAGTTGTTGACCATGTTTGTTTAGATAACAGGTGTATAAAGTGGTCTTATTTAAATGAAATACATGTAGATTCTGATAAGGGGTCTGTAAAAGTGTCCGTGCCAAAGGCTTGTGAGACATTTAGTCAAATGTCCTCCATAAAGAATGCTGCTCACTACCTTTGATTCTGTAAATGGATTTTATGTTATAACCGACAGAAATACTGGTTTGTACTTTAGTTTACAATTAACAAATGCCTTTCAAAGCATGATGTGCTTTTTATTTCTAACCTGTAAAGAGGTAGAGAAAAACTAACCATCACCTTTACAAATATAGCAACAAGTATAAGACGCTGATCCTCTGCTATCAACCACATTTCTATCATTATTTTTATCAGTAGGAAGCAGATACATGCCACGGGAATATTTAGAAAACCAAATGAGAATAAAATACTAATGAAAAATAAAAATATAGCATCACACTACTAGAGTAACATAATTAACAGAATCACTGATTTATTTCCAAGGCATTTCATTAATTTTTACCAGACTAGGCACACAAAAAAAGAAAAATATTCCAGATATTCATAGGAACTGTGCTTTTATTTGTTCTTAAGATTTTTTATTAAATGAAAGTGTCTACTGCATTGCATTAAAAAAAAGTTTAAGGATTTTCCATGGGACTAAATGAGACCCCGGCAGTCTTTCCCACGAGAAGTCGAGTTCTGACCTGATGGTGAATACACTAAAAAATTATTTAAGAGCTTAGCTTATATAAATATCGCTTTCAAGTACCTGCTTAGATACAGGTTTCCAATTAAGTATATATTTTCTGCACTATGGGGGAAAAAAGCAAGGTACGCCCACTACCCAAAATGGCATCGTTCTTAGGGCAAAATGTTGATGTTGGAGAACACGTGTCCATTGATTGCTGCAAAACTGATCGCTAAACCCCCCCCCCCAAAAAACCCCAACAGCTTGAACTGTGAGAATCTCAATATCCTTCCTATGCGCTCTAAATCTAGTTCTTATGAGGGCAAACATTCAGACATGGTTAGTTATTTGCACAGACTGGGCAAAGCAAGAGTACAAGTGACATTTTAAAATTGCTTTGCTCTCTACGTCTCCAGGGTGACTACATGAAGGGGCCAAGTAGCAAAATTTTATACCGTGTAATTGGCAATATTTCCAGAAAGGTCAAGGTAAAATTTACCAATCAGCTGGGAGCAACCTTTGGGGCCAGAACTTGAAAGCTAAAAAGCGTATTGTGAACAGGATCACGCAAAATATTGTAGTCTAATAGACTATAGGGAAGGCGTCTGACCCTTCAAGCCTTAAGATAAACAAAGAAAATCGCCAACTGTGGATTCATACACATCCATAAACTGTTCAGAACACCATCAATGCGGCATTTTTAATATTATTCATCAAACAAACGTGTGCAGATCAGCACTTTATGAATCTTCAAAAATTTCCAGTTTGAGAATTATAACAAAATACTGTATTCATAAATACAAAAAGTCATTTTTTTTCTACAGATGAAAAATGGAATATTGCAAAGTTTAAAATAATCTTTGTCTGTTGCACAGGATATTCTAACTTCATGGACAAATAGGAACGTATCACATTTGCTCTTTTCTGATGCTATTAACTTGTAAATAAACATTTGTTACTCAAATTAAGCCCATATATGATTTAATATTTAACATATTATTTAAAGAAGTTGGAAGTTTCATTGTCCTGTTTAAATGTAGCACTGTAACACCAAGACTCAATGGGTACAATTGGCACTATAACTATAAACTATAACTTTTTATAAAATACTTGTTAACAGCTACTGTTTGTTTGAAGGCAAACTCCCTTCCAAAACTGGAAAGATTCTTTTTTCCATGATAGTTTTTCTTTGATTTTCTCTTGCTCTTAAACTTTCAGAACACAGCCCTCGGGCCCTATATGGCCTCCTACACATTACGACAAGAGCCGCTTCAGAACAGAACGAGGCTTCTGTAGCAGGTAAATCATCTTCACCGCTCTGGCGAGAGCGTACAGGGTATTTAATGATATCTCACCATTATCACTTTTAGGAGTCCCTTGAAGCCCAAAATCAAAACATTGCAAGAGGATTTTAGACATAACCCAAGCAGCTCCAGTGATACAGTATAAATATAGCCAAAGTCAAAAAGGACACTGGTGACACGAACGCCTCTTGGATCAATGATATGAACGATCAGCTGCTTGGACTTAAAACGGAAGATTAGGCCTGAAAATGCCAATTGGATCTTAACTATGGGTGCGAACTGCAGTGGTACAAAGCCCCATCAGCCAGTGGGCACGTTACTTTTATTATTACGTAACCTAAATGAGCTGTTTTCTAACACAAACTATAAATGTGCCATTTTTATTAAAGTTATTCGTATGATACGTATGGTCTCCATCACTGTAGATGAAGCCTCCCTGTCTCACATCTCCTTGTCCATGGAGGATCCTCTACTACAATTCGTGAGACGGTATTTGAGCACTGAATCAACCCAGGTTCTGCATTTAATTTATAATCGTATGGGATGCTGGAACATGCAATGGGCTTAGTGCGAGGGGAACATATTTAATAAAGTATTCAGATAGGGTGTTATTAGTGGCACGTCCAATGTCATCTTTAAGCTAGGAAGTATTATGGTGAGGCTTTTTATTGTTTGATCTCTTTATACAGACCATTTCCATACTTTGAAACATTCAAGAACTGGAACCCCAAATCATTCCTTTAATATGAAATTAAACAACGTTAGCGGAATGTAAATAGACATTGAAACATTTAGGAAGGGACTACCAGAAAAGAGCCATTTGCCCAAAGAATAAGTGCTATGCAAGGAGTTTGTATATCTCAAGGTATATTTAAGAAAATTATCTTATTTTCACAGAACTCTGAAAAAAGATGATGTTTGCAGAAAACCAAAATGCTTTATTTCAACTTAATGGGTATTTTTATATGAAAATTATTATTTTTTGGGGAGAGAACTGGGTTCTTATAATGGGTAAATATGAGGAACCTATATGCACTGTACATTTGTTAAATTACTTTAGGTTTTAATAATTCACCACACTGTATATTTTAAAATGTGAATGTGATCTAACAGCATAGTAATTGCACTTTAAATGGCAATTATCTTAATTTTTTCAGAAATGCAAGGCAGAGTTCATCAGAAGAGACGGAGATAATACGGGAGGCTTCCAACATGTCCTACGCTAAACGGTTTTAAATTACGCCCAACGACCACACAATTGAGGCCTTTGGCTTTCTCACCGTCCCTCCCTTTCCATCTTCTCTGCCATGCCATTTAAATACAGAATTACCATTTAAATTCTAGAAAAAAAAGGCTGGTTGGTACACTGGAAAAAAATGTTTTCCCAAAAGACAAGCATGAGCTGACATTCTGTTATTTAATCTTCCAACTCAGTGTTAATAAGTATGAGTGACAGTACGACAAGCACTTTATTAACAGTGAATTAGGCTGGGCATGCATGGTAAATAGAATCATGTTGTATCTTTTAGTTTTCCTATCAGCATAAATAATGTGCTTCTAGATTTCATATTTCTTATCCGTCAGCAAGGGGGGGGGGGATGGGTGGAATGAGCCCAAAATATTCAACATCAACTTCAAAGTCTCTCCAAAGCTGGCTTATGTCTCAGTGTTGTTTTAAGGGGTGAGATAATGTCACAGTTAGACAGAATTATCCGTTGTAGAATTCAGCATGTAAGGGCTTCATAGATAGGAATGTATGTATTTTTAACAGTGACATTTATTTTTTTGAGCAAAGAAGTATGAATTGTGATTCATGGTACAACGAGAAGGCAAAAAGTGGTGTCAAACTGTGCTTCACATTCTAGCTACATGGAGACAAGCCAGGATAGAAAAATCAATCAGAAAGTAATTAAATGTTTACGTAGCTTGATCACAAGCAAGAGATGACTCAGATATATGCAAGGAAGCCATGCTGGTTGTAGGTGTTACATTAAGCAGGATAATTTGTATAACATATAAAAACAGTATATATATATATATATATATATATATAATTATGAAACAAACCCTGATACTTATAAAGCTTTAATCAATGGGCCAGAGACTCAACGTACCTACAAAAAGAAAGACTGCTTTTAGCAGTATAAGTGGTCTAATAAATACATGCAGAAACATACATATATATCTATATATATATATATATACACAATGTTAGTACATTAAGCAGGCTTATAATGCTGCGCACAATAACAAAGTTTATAGATCTGAAGATGGTTGGTTGAAGTTGGTTGGTCTAACCGAAGACTACATAAATACATCTGTATGTGGTCAAATCTTACTATGGCCAAGGTGAATAATGACAAGTTCGTATGATTAATGTGTTTCCCATGTATAGGTTACATTTAACATAATATGTACATTTTGTTGTACATAAGCGGAAATATTTGGAATAATTAAAATCAATAAGTCTTGTGATGTATTAGAATTGTTCCCTGTTTATTTATAGGACCGCCTAATGAAAACATTAAACATACTTAAACATTTAATAGCTTTCTGATTGATTTTTCTATCCTGCCTCTTCTTGTCTCCACATACAACCCCATTGCCCCCAAAGAGTCCATTCTCCTATGTGTCTGAACGAGGCAAACAGTGTGCCTTTTTCTCCTCCGCTTTTGCGTTATATCTTCATAAAAATAAGTCTAGCTGCACATAATAATTGATTAACATGGGGGAAAGCTAATTTAAGAAGAAAGTAAACATACCGTATTTCTTCCGAATCTCATTGTGTTTTATAGTCCTTTCAACTTTCCTGAAAACAATACAAAAACACAATAAATATGACATGCAAGGAATACCGGATAGCATTAGATGAATTAATGTATATGTACACACCCGCACAATTATATTAACAACTGAAATTCTACCAACGATGACCAATGCAGCAACGGAAGATCAGCAATACCAAGGAGCTGGACTTTTTTTAACCCTTTGAACTCTCAAAGGCTATAAGCACGACCTCGCAACAACCACTCAAGAACTGAAAAGGTTAAATTAATTTAGACAAAAAAACCAAAACACAAGCCTTGCAATTAAAAGGTCAAAATTACATTTTTAAATTTAAAAATTAAAGTGTATTTTTTTTCTTAAAATTTGCAGTTGGCATATTTTCTACATATATGCATTAAGAAGAATTAAAAGAAATCTTAAAGCTGGCATATCTGTAGCAGCAAACAACGGTAATTAACATTCTTCATTCATTTACACGACCACTAGTTAGCAGGAGCAGAATGTTACGGCGAGTGAATGTACGCGAAATCTATATTGCCCTCTAATTCTAAATGTCGCCTCACTGAGGACCTGCAAATCATTACTCGACAGACAGGAAATTTTGCACAAAACCCAATTTTGAGTCTGTCAGCGCTACAAAGAGCAGTATTTTTATGTGATTGCAGCGTTCAGTCGGCTCATAGCAATAGCTATTCCAGATTCATGGTATTCATTTGCTGGCTTACGCTCGGCTCATTTTCCTCTGCAAGTCTTACTTTAGGAAATACTGATCTGATAACACTATAAAAGAGTAATTACAAGGGGCTGGAAAAGGTGAATATTACAATGTCTCAATGTAATCTGGAACCCAATTAAAGCTACTACTTAACTCCTCGTATCGTGTAATTAGCTTGTTTTCAAAATGATTGCATGAATTATTAAAGTCCCTATTTTGCATTTACAATGATATTAAATGACAAAGCTTTATGCAGTTATGGAGCACAAATTAAAAATCAAAAGGAAAAGAAGGGTGTTTTTTTTGTCCCACATTCCACTTTTTTAATGTGTTAATTTACAGAAGAAGATACATTGTAAGTGTACAATTTTCAATCAAACATAAAATTTGAAAATGGAAAATAAAGTCTTTCTAGAATGAAATCAATACAGCTGCACACTGGCATTTAATGATTTGATTTGATGTAAAAAGTGGCATTATATTCTGCAGTAAATGTATAATGGGCTAGCAGGACATAACAAGCGGCATAAAACACACACTGCGCAAACGGATACTTTTTCATTTAGAAAGTTAAACATGGCGGGCAAATCAGTCTCTCACACCGTTGACAGGCAAAGAAGCGGTGGTGGCTTACATATAGTACTCGCGGTGCCTGTTTAGTAGCCAAACGCCTGGGTATATGAGATGGATTTAATGTGCAACTGTCCCCAACCAGAAGATGCCAACATTAGAATACCCAATAAACAGACAGAGTCCACCATCTCACACCATCCAGCCCCTTCAATGCATTATGTCTATGGATCAGTGGTGGAATTGGGATACAAGATGTTGACAATAAGGGGTTTATTCACTAAACTTAAAAGCAATATAGGCAATCTTGAGTCCAATTTGCAAACAGATTTCAAGTTAAGTTCAATGCAGATTGATTGAAAGAGGTCAACTCCAGGAAACAAGATGGTGATTATTCCTCAAGTTAAGCTGTACCCCGGGAAGCTATCAGTCCTTCATGCTGAATGACTCTCCTGATTTGCAACATAACATTAACTTAACAAATTCCCACAGTCATAACACCCATAATTTCCCTGAGATCTATCACTGCTTGGTCCAGTTAGAGGGTTTGTGAGCAAAGCCCCAGGAAAGTCAGAAGATTTTGGGTGTCTTGTGGTTTTTTCAATAACACTTCAGGTAAACACAGGGAATTACACGTTTACAGACTCCAGTTGCGGTTCTGTAGGAAAAAGTTACATAAAAAAGCTCAGCAAAATCCGGTATACTTTGATAAACACTAAAGTTGGGATCTGGACAAATCAATACGGCCATGAGTTGGTTGGCTTCGTTACGGTGATACCTGCTACGGTTCATTTAAAAAAATATATGTTAAAAAGCAAAAAAAAAAGGCATCCCTAAATTCACGAGAAGCGTTATATAGCAGACCATATTCTCATTTATCATCTTGCCAGTTTTATATGTTCAAATATTTTTCAGCAAAGTTTTGTAGAACACAATATGTGATTTCACTTGGAAATTAATAACACCGAAGAAGGAGTAGGGTAATGAATAAAAGAAGCACGCCATTTCATTTTTAAAACTTATTATGCTTAAATCAAATCCATAATATCCCCTTGACATAGTACTCTGTAATGAATTTTTGATATATGTGCAGAACAAGCGCTCACTTCTGCAGAAGCAGGTGGCGTAAAAAGAAATGTACTTCTGATTGCCTCTTCTGGATCCCTTCCAGCTTTTGGTGCTGTGGGCTTTTTCAAGACTTTATATTGAAAGAGAAAAAGAGGACTGGTGACAGTCATATATTTCCAATGATGGATAGAGTTATGGTTGTTTTAGACTTGGCTACAACTAGTAAACATCTCTTTTCCCAGGAGGGTTGGGGTTACCGACGAGTATGGAGAACCGGATCAGGGGAAGGCTAGAAACGCCCTTGAAATCATGATGAAGAAGCCTAAAATAGGCATTGGGTTTATGACTTCCCAACCTTTACACACATGCCTAAATGTACTTGAACTAGAATAAAGTGTTTTCCAAATGAGTACATATTTTGTTGAAAACAGTGGCTAACCCATCAATGAAGTGTTACTATTTTTTGCCAACATCGACATATATTGATCTTGGAACTGGAAATTGAAAGAGTTGTATAGCTGCAGGCCTCCAATTTAGATGCCATTTAACAAAGTTACCTCTAACACCTTCAGTGGTAAGTTACTTTTTGTAAGATAAATCCCATTATAATGCTGGAGGTTATAATTAATTAAATGGAAAAGTATATTATAGCAGACCAGAATCATGAGGATAACAGGTTTTTTATGTCATTTCATCCAATGCCATAATGACTTTTGGTCAAATTATTAATATGTCTCCCTTGAGAAGCTTGGTTAGTGGAAGTGCATCAGTGATCTCCATTACCTTATTCTATCATTAGGGACTTATTTGCATGAAAAGTATATTCGTCTGCTCAATTAGAGAGCATTGCAAGTCTGAAATAAAGAGACTACCTGCTGTGTTAGTGTAAAAAAATGTGAGCTTTTCATTTCAAAGGACTGCAGACCTGTATATAAAGACTTCAGCTCAAGTACCGGGTGCAGCGAGGGCTTCCTCGGTAGGAGGTCACAGCCTGACTTGTAAACATAGAATGTGACGGCGGATACCAACCATTCTGCTCATCTAGTCTCGTCTCAGATTTAGGATGGCCATATGCCTATTCCATGAGTGCTTCAGCCTTCTTTAATCTGGCTCTATTTAACTAGAAAGGGGCTGACACAAACAATATGGCATATTTGAAAACATATCTTTCAACATAGTATTGGGATCATGCAGATCTCCATTCCAGTTGCCAATAATGGCGTGTAAGCCCCGGCAGTTCAATGGTTTATAATGAGGGTTGAGCTACTGGGTGTGCAAATGGTTAAAGGGAACCGGTTTTCTTTTGGTTCTTATTTTTCATATTTTAAGGACCTCTAATGCCTCTAAGAGCTCAGTATGCATTTGATCAATGGCAGTGGGAGCAAAAGGCACTTTGCAGCATCAGGCCATTAGGCAGAAAAAGGTTTCCTTTTATTAACACTTGAGCTGTGAATAAACAGTTCCCTAGGCATAAAGAAGGAACTCCGCCGCCAGCCATCTGTTCATTTCAGTAACTATGTACCGCAGCGATCAGAACACAGAGTACAGAGCAGATCACCGTTAAGATAATAAGGCACTCTTGTCCATTGCAATAACCAGTGCAGCATCATAACATTGAGAGCACCAGTGGCAACTGGTTACGCAGAGCCTATGGCTTTACGCAACTGATATAATTATTAACCACAACACCAATGTTTTGCACTCTCTTAAATTACAAAAAACATACAATTAGGAAAAAAAAGTCAGCAAGAGCCAGAAAAGCCTGTACTAAAGCCCTTTGTAGACAGATTTCAACAGTTCCACACAACAAAAATTAAACAGGGTCCTGTTCTGCAGGCAACTGCGACCATCTTCCTAATGGATCAGAAACATAAATAAATCTTGCAAATGATTTGTCACTCTGCAAGAAGGACTGAGCTGGCCCTGCGTAATACACAGCTAAATCAGAAAGGAGACCCAATAAATCTTCCCATATTAACTATGCCTCATACCTTCCAAGTGCCCAGAGTTTCAGGCAAGTAGTTGGCCCACCGTTCCACTTTGTAAGGCAATTTGGACCACAAGACAGTTGCGGTGATACACTTTGACCTGCCCCGACACGCCGTACAATCAATGGCAGCACAGCCCTCCACCGTAGCTCTTACAAGGCCACCCTGGGCCACTCTGTAGCCAAGTAGTGGCTCTCTGGGTACCTTACCCAGCAAAATACACCATACAATATATACCATCAATTAGCAATATACACCATACACTATACAATATATAATATCAATTACACAGACCTCTCTGGGTAAGGTGACCTCTGACCTAAGCCCACTCGCACCTCTAACCCTCAACTCGGATGTCCCCATTTGTATTCTTGAAATATTGGGGGAGCATAATACTTTATGTAGGTTTCTGTAGAAGCAGCTGACTTGGGTTAGTCCTGTACAATGCATAATGCTATCGGAAATATTCCTGCAAACTCGTGTGACCATAACCCGTATCCTCGAGGCAGGAGGATTTACAGCCGCCTCTCGTTGCTGTAACCTTGGACTGCGTGAGCTGAGCATGCATTTACAATCGCATTTTTGTTGCTTGCGTGTCTCTCTTTAGGGCAGCCTGACACCTACCTCTGCAGGGACTCCTGCTGTCTCTTTTCACGTTCCCGAATTAGATTTTCTTCTTCAGCATCAAATCTAGAGGAAATAAAGAAAGGTAAAAGGTCTGAGTTGGTAAATGGGATAACAAGCAACTTTTACTTAGATGTCTTAGAGCAGGCTTCAATAATGTAATTTCTGGGAAGAGTTCCTTATACTCTATGTATTAACCTGTCAATATCATTACTCTCATTATATGGCCTCGATAATATAATACACATTGCATTAAGCACAGTGACCTCGTAGTATAGGTCTGTGTACAGGATGCAGTCTCTTGGGGGTTTGTGTGGCCCCCAGTCTGTGTAAAGTACCCATAACCATACCTGGGAACACTTCGGGTGAAGCCCTCACTTTCTCTGAGTAAACGGGTTCACTTTCCCTACCACGCCAGGTTATCTAGAACTAGTCCCGTTATGTACTGTATGTCTACGATATGAGACGCAATATAATTACCAAATTCAGACATTTTAAGCATAAACGTACAAGACAATATGTAGCATTTAAAGGGTCTTAGCATCTGCTTAGGTTCCACAAAAGAGATCATCTACAGTGACCCCATTTAAATAAAGTCTTTTACACGGAAACAAATAACAAACGGGAGTTCGACTTCTGACTTACGGACTAAAACCAAACGTCCTTCCAGAAGCAAGCATGTATATAATTATCTATAGACTTTGTCTTCGGGCGAACATGAAAACGAACACGAAGAGTGAAGAAGAGAGCGGCGGTAAAACGTAGACGAAGAAACACACCATGAAAATCTTCGTGATCGTCTTCGTCTACTAATCTCCCCGGTCCCTTCCCCATCTAGCCTACCTTATCTTGGCGGCATCGCGGGAGCTGACGGAAGCGGAAATCCGTAGGTTTGTCGTCAGGGGTTACAGGGCAGTGCGAGTGAGCCTATTGGTCGCCTACAGGGACCTCCTCTGGCATCAACCACCGCCTTTGTTACCCCTGACAGCCATCATTGTTATTTTTATTTTTTCCACATGTTCTTGCGCCTCATTTTTGATGTATATTCTATATGAACATTTGTGAGGAGTGTTTTCCCTGGGAGCTGCAGAACATGTAGAATACCTTTTATATATTCATCTGATTTTGATTCATGTGATCGGTGAAAGTTTTTCTGTTTTCATATTTCCTAAATTAATATTCAGATTTGGGGGGGTCGTCTTATAATCAGGGTCATCTTACAATCGAGCAAATACTGTATACTATCAAACAGAAATATACACTATACAATATATACTATCAATTAGCCTTATGAAAGCAGAGATCTGTTTACAAAAGGTGTCAGAACTAACATTATTTATTGCCCTCGAACTACCTTCCTTCTGTAAAAATAAAATAGAAATCTGGAAAAAATTATTTCTGGGAAGTTTGAACATTCAAATTATTAATTCTTAGTTATTAGTTACTTAGTTATGAAAGTGTTTAATACGGCAGCATACGTGGAGTTAAATGGCGCATGTGCCAGTGCTGCGGCTAGACCAAGTAACACTTGGTAAGGGGCATTTTATGGCAACATGGTCCCCATTACATCTTTTGTGTTAGCCATGTGCGGAATAAACGTGGAAATAAATGTAAACACGTGAAAGTATAATCATAACTTCATTTCCTTAACAAAGCGTTTAAGTCTCTGTGATTTTATTTCAATGCCCGGTTGCTTGATCACAATAACACAGGTCTTTCAGCAAAGGAAGCATCGACGGGAGAGTATAAAGCATGACTCAACGTGTAAGACATTAAAGAGATCTCACTAATTTAACTATACATTACACAGGGCCAGCCAAGCACTTACTGCAGATGTTTACGGGCGATGGACCTTCATTAATACAACCCTTCTGTCAGCTCACTTTTTCGTAAATGGAGCCAAGAATCATATGATTTATAGCAACAGGATCAATCACCAATCAGGGATCTAACAGAAGAGGGGGTTATTGTAACTAAGAGCTAGATGGGATGTTCAAAGAAACATACAGTTGCTCACGTAAGAGAAATGTAACGTATTTATGCATATGTTCTTATTTGCTTTATCAATCGATATTATTTTGAGGATCTATGGTTAAGAAGGGCAAGGGTAGGGCAACGTGGCAAAAATGTGTGAAAACTAGCAGAACAATTAACTTACTGTCTACCCCCTCCCAACTCCTTCAACGGCTTCCACCGATTCACCAGCAAACGTAGAAAGCCTGAGAACAAGATGCTGGCTGCTCCCACATTATGCACATTTCTTATATTTCATCCTTTTTTAATGAATAAACACCATTTCATTGATTGTGTGGAACTGTAAATGCAGGGTGACATGTGGAAAGTGACAGACGGCGGAACTGCCCCTTTAGAATTCTCAGGTATTTATCTCAGACTCCCAAAAAGGCCGAGTCTCGTCTATTAAACAAAACGAAAATTCCAACCTTGAGCTTGAACTTTTCCGGCAGTAACAACAGTAACAGCAGCAGACGGTAATGCTCAGCAGGATCACTCCCAGTATCACGGACATCGCGATGATCAATGCTTCAAAGTTTACTATTGAATACAAAAGAAACCAATATCTGTGTTTATAGTATATATATATATATATATCCATACATACATACACACACCACAATGACAATGTATAGTGGTACAATTATCCAAAATCCTTTACAGAAAAGCATGTCTTAAAAACATCTTGGTGGTATAAAAAGTTATCTTTTATTATCGTATTTCATAACAATTTCATTTTTTACTATATTTTAAGTTACTGAAAAATAAAAAAAAGTAATTACATATATATAACTTTTTTTATAGTGTATATATACACACACACACACATATATATTATATATATATTATTATATATATATACACACATACATATACATACACACACAGGAATAGGAAGGTTAAGTACTATTATATACACACAAATCTAGATTTTCGAGGGTCTGTGTTTTTTTCAGGATATATGCTTTCTTTCTTTAGTTATGTGTAGAAAGTCTGTTCATTATCCCTGAACAATCTGAGCCCAGTGGGGAGCAGTGTGCATTATAGTCATTATGCATTATCGCATTATTTTAGCTTTAGATCCAGTATATTCCCAGTAAGGCTCCTGTTCATTACTTTTTGTTATGCTCCTGAGGACAAAAATTAGGATTAAAAAAAAATTCCCCAAATGCCCCACAGTATATAGTGACAAGGGCAGAGCTTCTTTATAATGTTATTATGTATTATGGTATATATATGCACAAAGGCACTCATTACGGCCGAATGAAATAAGTGACAGGATGAAATACCGGCACAGTTGGTCATTTGGAAACGCGAGTATGCAAGAATGGAAGGTCTTTCAGCCGTTCATACAATTAGTAGTTAAAAAAATGTCCAAGACACTTCAGTAGATGAATACAACAATAAAGGGTAAAGCCATACAGATTTCATTAGGGATGACTGCATAATATTTTTAC
The DNA here is from genome assembly GCA_009364415.1 of Spea multiplicata. Taxonomy (NCBI): domain Eukaryota; kingdom Metazoa; phylum Chordata; class Amphibia; order Anura; family Pelobatidae; genus Spea; species Spea multiplicata. Next base: position 7,133,239 of record VKOC01000006.1, read on the forward strand.
AGAATAAGCCTCCCTTGGCTTAAAATGTTAAATATCACAAGGGTTTTGTGCTTGGTAAAAAATCCCAGCCGCTCAACAAGCAACTCTTATGGCATGGGACTTGCTGCTAGAGTTCCATCTAGTGTTAGGATTGGGGAACTGCAAGAGCTTACTGCGGATTCTACAGTGTGAATGGAAACAGAATTATTCTCATTTTATGCAAATTGACTTATTCCGCTTTAGCTGGTCTAACTGTACGTCTTGCTAAACAGCCTGATACATTGCTGCTTCGGTATGAATTTGCATTATTATCAGACATTTATGTTAATCGCTTTGAATACTGCAGGCCTATTTAACAGACTGGTTTGCATATTTTATAAATGGGCACAAATGCCAGCTGGCTCCCATAGGGCCCATATAATTTCCTTATCTGGCCCGTGGCACCTATTATAAAATCCCCATGAACAGAAACAATATATATATATATATATATATACACACACACACCTACTCTTAACATACACCATGGAGTCATCTCTGCAAGAAGGCAATTTATATTTGTACCAGGAATTTAATAGAACATTATTCCTGTAACCCGCTGGAATCCCTTTAAGGACGTTGAAGGGTAATAACAATAAAGAGAAGGCAGATAACGGCTAGATTACTTCTGCTTTCCACCCCCAGGTAGAATGTCTTTATACATCGATTTCTACCTGGGTCTCTGACAGACCTCTAAACTGTAATTAACAATTCCACGAACATTAACCAGAAATCCTATGGCTGTGTTCATGCAGCATGTCTGAAAAGAGCATTCTCAGTTACAAACGGCCCACATTCTTTAACCGTTGTTTTTATCATGGACACTTGAAACATTAGCCTTTTATTTACTTAACATTTTATTTCCCCATGAACCTGGTAATACAGTAACTATATTTTAAATTGATGGAACAAAACAGCGATAGGAGTAGAATTCTACTTGGCGTGTAATACCTTGCACAGAACGATCATAGAGTATGTTTCATCGTCCCACTAACTTGCAAGGATTTAGTGGAACGGTCAGCTTAGCCAACGGGAAAAGCAAAGTAACGGTGAATAGACAGTGTTGTTATTCCCATAGAAGAAGCAGATATTTAAAGGGTAACAAGTCACCAAGTTTAGTGTTCTGCATTATTCAGTCATTTAATAAAACTACACTGCTTCAGGGGGCTATTTTATCTCATTAAAATCGAGAAGAAAATGCAGCATAACCAACATATTAATTAATCGTGTCCTCTCCCCCTTATCCTCTGGCCCATTATTACAAACACAATCATAGGAACATAGATTTTGACTGCAAGAAACATTCGGCACCCTTTAGCAAAAGGAGAAAAATGTCACAAAGCAGAGGAATTACCAATATATAAATCAAGAAATTGGGGGGGGGGGTGACCGAACTTTAAACATATCAGAAGGATTTAAAAAAAAATGCAGTATATTTCAAAAGGTGGAGAAATGCTAGAATAAAAGGCCATAAACTAAAACTAGAGGGCCTTGGACTTAAATGTTACTGATAAGTTGAACAGCCTCCCAGCAGAAGTGGTAGAGGTTATCACAGTGAGGGAATTTCAACATGGATGGGATATGGAAAAAGCTGTCTAGCGTTCTTTTTTAGGTGTGGGTCATAGACTATTAGTCTACAGCGTACATAAAAAAAAAAACAACAAATAATAGAATAAACCAAGTAAAGATGACATCACAAGCCTCTGGGTTTTTCAGTGATAAAGAATCATCGTCAGGTTATACAATATAACAGTATAAAATTAACTTGATTTGGAAAAATAAAAAATGCCATTCTGGATTGTTACTCATCTGTTTATATTTCTAAAAACATATTGCTTTGGTGCATGGAAGCGCCACCCGGTGGATGTTTCCATCATTTGTTGCTCAGAGCGCCTTAAGACCATTAGTAAATAAAGCTGCTTATAATTATCAACATGCATTTATTTGTTGTTTGTTTTTTCTATGTTCTTTTTTGTGAGCATTTAATAAGAATATTTTTCAACTGGCCAATGCCTGTATTTTGTAACACTGCACATCAAGACATCAAAATCAGGGTTTGTTAGGGTTTTTTTTTACATTTTAAACACAAAATTTTTTACAGGAATTGGTGCGTGTGAATACTATTGCTGAGATAATTTACATAAAAGATACTGACCAAAATGGCTATTTATTAATATTATTTTTTAAGAACCTTATGTACAGTGGTTTGTTTTTTAAGATAAGGAAATGATTAGAGGGGAACCCCCCCCCCATAAATATTTATAAGATGTCTTTTACATGCAGGGACTCTAATCTGAATAATAATATGACCAATTTGCATGTTAATGCCTTGTATTTGCATAAATAATTGGTGTTCTCAAAACCTGACCAATTTGAAGTCCCCCGAGGACAAAATCTTTGCAGCGATAAGGCGTTTAACAGAGCAGAGCTTCAAATTCCTGCGAAAGGTGCCCTAACACCACAATCGGACAAAAAAAGTGCCATGCGCAGTCCAGCGCTCCGTCACATAAGCGCCTCTGTGATAAACATAGATTTGATAAAGAGGATTTACACTTACTCCAGCAAGCACCCCATCTGGCATCTGACATGGCACAGATAGAGGACGGCGGCAGAATGGTTCTCACCGGGTACTCCAGACATGTGTTATTAGTGATACACCAGAGGCACTGGTCAAAAAAAGGGGAAAAAAACCCAAAAAACAGAATTAATGACTACAAACAAGACTATTTTCACTGTGGCATGCAAATAGTCACAAGACAAGATTATGTACCGTATTTTAAAGAGGCATTGTTTTTATTAAAATACTGGATACAGAAAACCATTCTTTTATGTACTGAGGCTGCAATTTGCTGAAATGATAACCTACTAATGAAAAAATACTTTTAAAACCACAAAAAAAAAAAATAAAACATACAAGAAGGTGCGTTTAGTGAAGCAGGTCTAGTAACATATTGGGTCTCGTTACTCTTGTTTGAAATTGCACTTATGGGACCGGTATAAAATATTTCTATAGGGTTGCATAATGATAGACCCGGTCTCCCTTGTGCCCCATACATACGGGTATTTTTTTATTTTGCATATGGAAAGAATAACACAGGACGGAGCCTAGAGACATGCAGGGCCCAAGGTGACTTGACACTTGCATATTGCAGCTATGCTTCTGTAAGCAGGACAGATAGGCGCCGAGCCCGGGGCGTCTGTGTCATTTTGTTCTCATTTGATTTCTAAAGTGTAGGTCGGACTCAAAATACATGCTCACCGAAACATTTCTAAGGCATTCTTCACAGGACTTCCCAGAGAAAACACTGCAAGCTGCAAAAAGAAGAGAAAGACGGTCAATTTTTCCATTTCACAGAGAAATCATTCTCGGTGCTTGTACATTACACATGTTGATGGCATTTTTTTTTAACCCAAAGCAAAAGATCACCATGCATGCTCAGGGAATTATTTCCTGCCTCTCTCTTCAGTCTACTGGGGGCTAGTCTCGATCCTATTCACAGCTCCTGAACTTTGCCCTGCCCCTCCCATGAAGAGCAAGAAGGGAGCTCCAGGGACCAGCATTTGGAAGATCCCAAGTGTACATATGACTATACCCACATTAGGCTACCCAGAGCTCTCCCTCTTCTTAGGGGGATAGTGTGTGAGGGCTATGCCCAGAATGTATAGGTGGGAGTGGGCGTGGTTACATGCCACTCCCCTTACGGAGAAAGAAAAAGCGACCTGGAGAATCAGGGCTTCACCCGGAGGCCCTGGGTCCAACCCAGAGAGATCCCAGGTATGCATGGCATACACCAATTTTGTATATGGGTGGTGTATTTAGAGTTACAGAAAAGAAATATCATTTATTAACATAGTGCTGTAAACTATTTTTATTTTTTTTTGGAGCCCGAGGCGCGTGCTCCTTTGGGTGCTGTTCTGTGCCTTAGGCAGCAGAAGCCCAGAATAAGATTCTGGGTTCCCGCAAGGATCTTCCGAGTCTCACCCCAAAGGGTGAGAGACTCCTTTAACCTTCAGGGCACTCCCCTGACCCCCTTTAGGCTTCACTGCCTCTTAAAAAAAAAAAAGCAGTGTCCAAAGGGTGAGTACAAAAATCGTGAACGTGGCCTCGCAGTGAAATCCAAAATAACCGTGAAATCCAATGGAAAAAAATAAATTGGCACACGAGTAAAAACGTTGTGATGTATAAATAAGGATATATAAATAAGGACAGGCCATTTCTGGCCTAGCCAAGTTCAAAAATAGTGCTTGACTCCAGGACCAAAAGGTACAAGGAGAAGAAAAACGTGTAAGACCGCCAGTAAAAACGTGATCTCACCGTGTGCTGTAAACTATGGGCCAGGAAGAACGGTCCTGTTAGCACACGTTCAGTCTAACATGTTAATAGTATGGACAACAAAGGAGAAAATGAGGGGTACTGCCAAGGTTTCTGCAAGATGTGATTGTAAGCTTGCGAGCCAGGCTCTCTCGCCCGAATGTATCGGATTGTCTTATTCTGTCAATTCTAGTCTTGTCAGACCCCTTGAATATATGTATTGTATTAAGCGCTGCATATATAGCTGGCGCTATATAATTAAAAGATAATAACAATAGTAGTAATGTGGACTATATGTAGGGGTAATCCTACTAACCAATGCAAAAGTAGAAGAAACTGATTCATTATGAGATCCATTATAGGATTTTGTAAACTCAGTTGCTAAGTAACGCCTACTTTATGCTAATTAGAAATAAGTAAAGAAACAGAATTTTATTTGTTGTTATCTGTTTAGTTTGAAGTTCTCTGCATTATATAAATAACACAAAAGCATCTTGTGAAAGAGCAGAATCTGGATCTTCTATTAAGTGTTTGGGACATGGATGCGTTATGGAAGCATTACGGAAAACAATGACTCAATCGGAACTTTTACAAAAAAGAATAAAACGGTAAAGCAATGCAACACCCTCTCCCGTGGCTAGATGCGAACATATGATCCTGTTTTGGAGAAATCCCAAGTGTATGTGTTATTTTAAAAGCCAACGAAGCAGTTTGTCAGAGATAGATGACATTTCTCCAAAGGATTTTGTTTAACTTTTCAATAAAAAATCAGTCTCCAAGTTTTAACCATGTATTAAATAAATAAAACAAATTAAACACACCACAAAAAAAACAAACAAAAAACAAAGTAAACCTTAATCAGCTTACTTAAAGAAAAAAGGAATGAGAAAGTTTAATACCTTTTCTAAATGTATGAGAATCTTATTTTGCTCATGCTCAGGCCTACGAATGGCAGTCATAAAGAGTATGTTCATTAGGTGAATATATTCCCCAACAGCAGCACCTTCAATGTCAAATGGGGGGAAACATATTTTCTCCTCGAGCATAAAATAAAGGACCATCTACTGTAACTTAGGTTATCAATGTCATAAAACTGGTTTTGCAGCATTTTTCTCTAATTTCCTTGCAGACCTGGACGCCGCCATCATCGTCAGTCATGACATTTTGGATGACTTTCCCCGGAGAAACATCACCCTAAGCTAATCCTTTATGCAATGCTATGAAACCCACGGACTGTCAGTGTCCTGCTGGCGGATTTTCATACCCTAGGACTGGGGTTTTATTTATTTTATATATATATATATAT
>VKOC01000006.1:7146768-7235342 GCA_009364415.1 Spea multiplicata
GCAGCAGGTCTTCCCAGGCCGGGAGCCGTAGGGGCGGTGCGTGGCTGAGTGAGACTAAGCCCGCGTACCAGACACGTTTGGGCCAGTCTGGGGCAACCAGTATAACAGACGTCCGGTCGAACTTGATCTTCTGCAGAACCTTGGATATCAGAGGAAATGGAGGGAAAACATAGGCAAGGCTGAAACTCCAAGTCTGAGCGAAGGCATCCACCGCCAGAGGCTGGTCCCGAGGATTGAGAGAAAAGAACGCTGGAACTTGAGCATTGTCCCTGGAGGCCATAAGATATATTTCGGGCATTCCCCACCGTTGGACAATCATGTGGAAGGCTGCAGGATGCAAAGCCCATTCGTTGCTTTGAACGGGAGTCCTGCTCAGAAAGTCAGCTTGGGAATTCAAAGCCCCCTGAAGGTGAACCGCGGACAAAGTCATTAGATGTGATTCTGCCCAAAAGGAAATCCTGAGAGCTAGGCGCAGCAGGCGAGGACTTCTTGTACCCCCCTGCTTGTTGATGTAGGCGACTACCGCCCGATTGTCGGAACGAAGCAGGATGTTCCTGCCGAAGAGCTGCTTTTCCCAGTGATGTAGGGCATTCTCCACCGCCAGCAGCTCCAGGCAGTTTGAGGGTAGGAGCTGAGTGGCAGGCAACCAGAGACCTTGAACAAAGCTGTCCCGATAAGTGGCTCCCCAGCCTCTTCTGCTTGCGTCCGTGGTATGGAGCTCTTTGGATGACCAGGCCCATCGTCTTCCTGAGGCCAGAGTGTCTCGTAGGAGCCACCAGGAGAGGGATGCCATGACATGCGGAGGAAGACGAACCAGTCTGTCCAGGGTGAATGGGTTCTCTTCCATCAGATGAAGAATATGGTTCTGAAGGACCCTCATGTGAGCCAGGGCCCAGGGAACTGCATACCTTGCTGAAGTCATCTTGCCGAGAAGAGACATACATCGCCTTAGTAGACTTTTGCGTGCAGAAAGCACCTTGCAGGTTAGGGAATAAATACCGCTGATCTTGCTTGAAGGAAGAAAAGCTTTTCCTTCGCAGGAATCCAGGCGAAGGCCGAGGAACACCAATTGTTGAGAAGGAACTAAATTGGGAGAATCCAGCCGAGATCCTGAAGCGTGAGACTGAACGAGAGCAGCTGAATGAGTGTGAATCAGCCAATCGTCCAGGTAAGGGATGACCGAAATGCCCTGACGTCTGAAATGGGCCACCACCACTGCAAGGAGTTTTGTAAACACTCTGGGGGCTGGAGACAGTCCAAATGGAAGGGCTTGAAATTGAAAATGACTGATTCTTGAACCCCGAGGAATAGCTATCCGCAGAAACCATTGATGGGAGGGGTGCATAGGGACATGAAGATACGCATCCTTTAGGTCTATGGAGACCATGAAGTCTCGAAGGTTCAGAGAGTCCAGTGCTGATCGTACAGTCTCCATCTTGAACCTTAGGAAACGAAGGTGACGGTTCAGGAAACGTAGGTCTATAATGAGACGAAACCCCTTTGGTGCTTTTGGAACCAAAAAGACACGAGAATAAACCCCTTGACCTTGTTCCTGCAGGGGCACGGGAATAAGGATTTCTGTATGTACAAACTGTTGGATGGCAGACAACAGGAATCCCCGCTGTTCCAGGTTCTGAGGAAGGTGGGAAATCAAAAACTGGTCTGCAGGCTTGCTTTCGAATTGCAGTCGATAACCCTGTGATATGATGGATCTCACCCAGGAATCTTGGGTGATGAAGAACCAATAGTCCATGAAATGCCGAAGTCTTCCTCTCACCGGGATGCCTGCCGAGTCATGGAAAACCTTTGGGGTCCTGGGCCGCTTTGGGGAAGGCGAACCTGTCATGTCTACCCCTTTCACGATGAAATCTGCCCCGGAAGGCATGTTCCCTTGCAGGGCGAGAGAAACTGGAACCATAACCCCTGGACTGGCCTGGAAAGTATGGACGAAAGGACTGCCGCTTAAATAGCTCCAAACCAGGCTACAAGCTGCAACAGCAGCAAATTTGGCGCCAAAATTTTGAATTGCCATGAAAACGAGGCTAGGAACGCATACCGGACATGCCTCGCAAACCTAGCTGGAGACGCCATATTGAAAAACGCTGAGACGCCGGACCGCGGCGTCTAGGAACAGAGGCGGCAGTGGAAGCAGCGGGGAGCTGAGGGAAGGAAGCCGGACGGACCACCGCACAGCCAGGGTAAGTAAGCGCCGGGCAGCGCGGCACCAGCCATCCCGGCTACGGTGCAGAAATACCCCCACCCGAGGGGGCTTAGCCCTAGGGAGAACGGTTCAACCTAGAGCCGAATAAAAATAACAAATGGGAGACGAGTCCTCCCTACCTGATGTAGGGCAGGAAAAAAACACTGAGGGTGCTAGGAGGGGAGGGGCCTTTTAAGTCCTGCCCTATCTCAGGTACGGAGGAGTCGTCTCTCATAGTGTCACCTGGGATGGCAGGGAAAAAGAGGTGTCGCAATTTTGATAAATCAGAAAATTTAATTTGAACAGCTATATTTGGAAAATGATCACGAGGCAAGATATATTATTCTTCTCTGTAAACTGAATGATGTGTTATATACACTTGTCAATTTATATGCACCCAATGTATTTATAGTAACATTTTTGGAAAAGATCTTTGATAGAGTTCAAAATATTACAAAAGGTTTTTTATTGATAGGTGGAGATATGAATTGTATTTTGGACGTTAAATTAGATAAAAGCTTTTCTTATGGTTTACATCCAAACTCAAATTTGAAATCTTTGGCCAGATCTTTCTCTCTTTGTTTTCCTCGCAACAAACTATATGATATTTGGAGGATACAAAATCCATCTGTGAAGGAGTTTACTTATTATTCTGCTGTACACCATTCTTACTCAAGAATTGACATGTTTTTGTCCGATATTAAATCTATCGAAATTTGTGAATCCTCTAGCATAGGAAATCTGTCTTGGTCTGATCATGCACCTATTTTTATAATAAAAAATAATGAGGAATTCAATACAAGATCCAATTGGAGGTTGTTTTCTCGAGATTTTAAAGAACAACTTCGAAAGTTAGCCATAGATTTTATGGAGACGAACGATAACGGAATGGTTTCAGACGCAACTCTGTGGTGTGCCTTTAACCCCTTCAGGACCGGGATTTTTAAGCTAGGGTGTCGCTAAAGGACCGGAGCCGTTTTTGTGTTTTTGCCATGTCTGTCTTCAACTGTAATTTCTCTCTTATCAATTGGTGCACTCACACAAATCATATATTGTTTTTTTCAGCACAAGTAGGGCTTTCATTTGATACCATATTAAGCTGGGTAGTACATTGTTTTATTTGAAAAAAACTGGAAAAAGTGGGGGGAAAATGAAAAAAACGCATTTTTTTACAGTTTTGTATACATACAAATTGTACACACATTGAACCAATGGGAAAAAACTATCCCAAATATATTCATTAACTTGTCCTGATTTGGAAACCACCCAACATGGCCAGGATTTTTATCTATTTTGACCGGTATAGGGCAAATATTGCAAGGCATGCATCACGTTTTTGAAATGTAATTTTTTTCAAATTTGGCATGGTAGTCTAATAACTGCAATAGTCGTCACAGATACTGATTATCCCCCCAAAATTATATGTTTATGAACAGTAGATAAGTCAAGGTGTACAACTAGGGTAATTTTGACAATTTTCAAACAGGGATTTTATCGCCAATTGCTGCCAAATTTTGAGGTATTTTTATATTTTTTTGTTTTTTTTGCATATGTTGCAATGTTGCTTTAGATTTTATATTATATTTTGTATAGAATATGTGCAACTGCAGAAAAAAACACCAAATTGTGTTCACCAACATCCACCGGTTCCAACAAGGCCTCACATGCATGGTTCATGCATTTTTTGAGGAAGCTATGAGGGCAAAACTAGAACATGCGCATTTTCGTTTTCACATTTGGAATTTTCAGAAATTGGTTTCCTGGGCCCATATCCCATTTGGGACATTTTGGAAGCCCCCCACTGTAAATTACCCCATAAAAGTATATATTTATGAACAGTAGACAAGTCAAGGTGTTCAACTAGGGTAGTTTTGACAGTTTTCAGCTAGCCATTTCTTCACTGATGTCTGCCAAAGTTTACAGAAATTTTTTTTTATTCCGTTTTTAACAAATACATTTCAATGTTAAAATGTATTTCTTGCACAGCATATGTGCAAAAGTGGAAGAAAACACCACATTTTGTTCACCAACATCCCATGAGTTCCAACAAGGCCTCACATGCATGGTTCATGCATTTTTTGAGGAAGCCATGAGGCCATAACTGGAACATGCGCAAGTTTTCAGGAATTGGTTTACTGGGCCCATATCCCATTTGGGACATTTTGGAAGCCCCCCACTGTAAAGTACCCCAAAATAGTATATATTTATGAACAGTAGATTAAGAACAGTAGATTAAGATTAAGAAAAAATGAAATAATTTTTTGTAACTGGCAACTGTAAGAAAGATTAAGATTAAGATTAAGAAACAATTAAATTATTTTTTGTACCTGGCAACTGTATGAAATTCTTTAAAACAGTTGCCAATGCACAGACCGGGCTTATCAGGGCAACCAGAACAGTCAAATACTGTGTCCTTCCTGTGCCCTTTGGCATAACACACCCTGCACCGTTTTTGTGTTTTGGATTTTTTGGAGGTAGGAGGAAATTTGAAGGGGAAATGTTCTTCCTGAATTACGAGAGACGCTGAAGGGCCTTGTTCTGCTGGAGCCAAGATTTCCTTGAGTAACAAAAACTGAAAAGATAAAAATGTGTTTGTTTTGGCAGGGTGTATTTTTTTAAAAAGTAAGAATGCATTGTCAGTTGCTTTCTGCATTATATAAATGGCTACCTTTTTATACCACGTATTGGTTTTTCTCATTATGAAATATGGCTGCAATAATTGATCGGCCAAATCCACTCCCCCCATATGCCTATTGTAGGCCTTGATGCAAGTAGGCTTTCTTTGGTACTGAGTTTTGCCCCGGACAGGAACAGGAACAGTGGCATCATCATGAATCGTGCTTAACATGCACAGATCCTTCTTGTCCCTATATTTTACAGCCAAAAGTTCTTGTTGGTGTAAAGCTAAGGATGCCCTTGGCATCTTTCCCCTCAAACTCGGAAGGAATATGTGTAGCCACTACTGCTCTCACATAATTTATAAAATTTTACCCCATACCGGGAGCGTTTAGAGGGAATGTATTGCTTGAACCCTAACCGGCCTTTAAATTTCATTAGGGACTCATCAATACTAATTTCTCGCTTGGGGGTATAAACGGCAGCAAATTTAGTTTGGAAGTGAGAAATAAGGGGGCGAATTTTAAAAAGCCTGTCATATGTGGGGTCATGTTTGGGAATGCACTGGGTATTGTCATTGAAATGTAAAAAGCGGAGGAGGAGTGCATACCTTCCCCTTTTCATGGTGTTGGAAAAATTGGGGTTGAAATAATGGGGTCTGTGCTCCAGTACGACTTAAAAGTGGGCTTTTTTATTATCCCCATTATCATGGTGAGTGCCCAGAATGTTTTTAACTCGCACACATCAGTGGGAGTCCATGCCTTTTGCTTGTTTGCTTTATTTCTACATTCCTGGGCAGCGTACAAGTTAGTCTGGTAAACTAACGCCTCCCAAAACTCATTGCCCATGAACAGCTCCATAAACTGGCATGGGGTATATTCTGCGACATCCGGATGAATGCCGGAATTGGCAGTGAAGGGGGGAACATCTGGAAAAGTGCCAGCTGCAGGGATCCACTCATCAGAGGGATCAGGAGGAGTAGAAGCAACACGGCTCCTTTTAACTGGGGGTGCAGCATCATCAGAGCTGCTGCTAAACTGGCCCACATCAAAATCTGACGCAGTGTCAGTTGCAGAGTCTGACGCAGTGTCAGTGTCTGAGGCCAACATTGTATATGCCTTTTCCACCGTATAAAACCTATCCATATTTTTTTTTTGCCCTACCTAACCCTAGACCCTAACCCTAATCCCTACCTAATCAATTCCCCACTAACTGATAAATTCCCCACTAACTAATCAATTTTGTCCCCCAACCTAACCACCCACCCACAGCCACCCACCCACAATTTTAAGAAAAAAAAAAAGAATTAACCCCTTAGGGTCAAATGCTGCTGATCAGAACACTGATCACCAGTGAAAAAATGATATAAAAATTATTATTATTATTTTTTTTACTGAAAGCGCTCAGGACTCTCTCCAACAACGTGCTCTGTCTCTCTCCAACTCACAACCACGAGTGAGGAGGAGGGAGACAGGGTAATATAGGCAGATACAATGTTTACAAACATTGTATCTGTCAATATTCAAAAGCATGCACGTGATTCGCTTTTAAAGCGATCACGTGCATGAAAGTGACACCGATTGGCTGCTGCACGATCGCTGGGGTCGCCCAGCGGTCAGTAGCAGCCAGCCCTTCGCGATCCCGGCGTCAAGTGCGACGCGGGACCGCTTTTCGGCTCCAACGTACTTGGTACGTCCCGGTCTACCGGGGACCAGTAACCAGGAAGTACCAGGTACGTCCCGGAGCTGAAGGGGTTAAAAGTACTATGAGGGGTCATCTTATAAAACGCGGTGCATATATCAAGAAACTGAAAGGGGCTACTCTTACTGACCTCTATATTAAATTAGCACAAATAGAGGCTGCCAATAAATGAAATCCCTCAATTCAGATTTATGAGGAAATTAAGGAAATTCAATTTAAGATTAATGAAAGATTAACGGAGAAGATAAATAGAAATTTAACATCTTTGAAACAAGAATGATATTACAGTAGCAACAGAGCTAGTAAACATCTAACGAATAAAAACAAAAATGTTAAAAATAGAATAAACAAGATTGTGTTAAATGGCAAAACATATTTAACTCCAAAATTAATCAGTGAGGCTTTTAGAGAGTACTATAGTACACTATATAATCTACCAGTAGTTGCGAAAGATAAAACGCAAATGAATCGTTTTCTTCTCTAAATACTATAAATTTACCGGAAATCTCTGAGATAAAATTACAAGAATTAAATCTTCCGATTAAACAATACCATAAAAAAATTTACCTCTGCATAAAGCTCCAGGCCCACAATAAATTGTTTCTCCTTTATTATTAAGATTATTTAATGGAATATCTTTAGGGAATAATTTTCCATCTGAGATGTTACAGACCATAATAACTCCTATTCCGAAAAGTGGGAAAGATCTAACTAAAGTTACAAACTATCGTCCGATATCATTGATAAATCTATATATCAAAATATTTTCTAAAATTTTAGCTGACAGACTTAGTTCCGTTATGGGCGAGTTAGTCCATTCAGATCAAACAGGTTTTCTATTGGGTAGAAGCGGTGAAGACAATACACGCAGAATATTAAATTTAACCCCTTGACTGCTAACGACGGCATGGTGCCGTCGCTAGCAGTCCCAGTCAGGTGCTAACGACGGCACCATGCCGTCGCTAGCACTCTCCTACCTTGATGGGGGTCTGTGGACCCCCATCACCACCTACCCCGGCGATCTGCCCCTCATTTTGAAGGGCATCACTGGGACCACCCGATCCGGCCGGTGACGTCGCGCGTTATGACGCGATGACGTCACCGCGCAACTTTATTGAAAACTGACAATTGTCAGTTTTCACGGTATGGGGGCATGCTGCTTAGATGCCTGTATCTCAGGCATCTGAGCAGCTACATACCCCCAACATATACCGTTGGAAAGGTAATCGCCTCACCTTTCCAACGGTATAATGCTTGTAAAAAAATAATAAAAAATATTATGTTAAAAAACTAAAAATGTACAAAAAAAGAAAAAAAATGATTTGGGGGTCTCTAAAGGCAGATAAATAAAGATCAAAATTGCCTAGAGACCCCCAAATTAAATTATCTAAACATAAACTGGTTTAACTTTAAAAAAAAAAAAGTTTAAGTATTCTAGCTAAATGATCACTGTGGTAGCCAATGTTACCACAGTGATCATATAGCTATAAAAAGTCACATTCCCTTTTTAAAAATGGCCGATACTAAATTTTAACCCCATGATCCCTTTGATCATGGGGTTAAATTTAGCCAATGGTAGAGGAAGGCAATTTTTGAAATCCAGATGAACTGCAAAAATCAGCCGTATAGCCTGTAGTACGTAAGTTAACCATGTCATCCCTGGAGCACCTTGCATTTTTACTGCAAAACTTATTTTTGCTGTAAAAGTGATTTTTTTCTCCCTTTACGATCATCTCTTTGGGATTGTTAGGGGAAAGAATGGTGTGTGTGCTTCTGCGAGTGAATGTATGGAAAGTATGGTGTGTGCTTCTGCGAGTGAATGGAGATATGAAAAGCGTGTGAATGGTCAGTAATTAGGGTTGAAGCCTTGACGTGGCATTACTGCTCACGTAAGAAGTTAAATTATGGCACAAAAAGTACATATTTTCAAAAACTACACCCCTCGGCGCATCAAATGAGGGGCTGCGTGTGTTTCTAGGACAAACCTGGAGTGCGCAAGACACAAATGAACATGTCGCTATGGTTAGAAAAAACAAATTTTCTAGCCAAAGTGACATATTCCATCATTATCTGTGAACTTAACTTTTGTCCTAGAAACACATGTAACCCCTCATTTGAAGCTCCAAGGGGTGTAGTTTCTTGAAATGTGTACTTTATGTACCCTAATTTAACTTCCCAGATGTCTAGACCACCTTAACTTCAGATATGGCAGATTGGAGAATCTTGTTAAAAAATTCTCTTAAAACATTTAGGGGTGATGGCTGCATTTAGACAGCTCTAGACAGCTGGGAAGTTAAATTATGGTACATAAAGTATATATTTTCAGAAACTACACCCCTTGGCGCATCAAATGAGGGGCTGCATGTGTTTCTAGGACAAACCTGGAGTGCGGAAGACATAAATGAACTTGTCGCTTTTAATTTTATTTATTTTTTATTTTTATTTGTGTGATATTCACTTATTTGTTGTGCAAGTCAGATTTGTGATACAAATACAAATAAGACCTCATTTGCTGCGGCTGGGGGTGTAGTTTCTAAAAATATATAGTTTTGTTGGCATATTTTAACATCCCGGGCAGCTAGAGCTGTTTAATTGACGCAGCCATGCATTAAATTTAAAGATGAATTTTGTGATAGTCTAATAAATTTAACTTTTAGCAATAAAATATTAGAAAAACACAGTCTACTGTTCTCAATTTCTGTTTATTTTAGACCGGTTACCTACTACAAATATTTAGCAACACAGGTTTTGATATTAGAGTTTAGAAAAATAACATTACAAACTAGTTTTTACTGAGTTGGAAGTGAAAAATTACACTTTTTTCCCATTTTTGGTTGTATTTTGCAAACCTCATGAGATATACACATATAAAAATGGTATATTTGGAATCTGCTGGGTGTGCTGAAAAAAACAATATATGGTTTGTATAGTTTATTCCCAAGAAATTTACTTGAAACACGTTTAAACGTGAGATGCACCAAAATGCCGAAAACTAGCTTAGCACCAGGGTGTGAAATGGCTTAGCAGCCAAGGGGTTAATCTATGAGATATATTTAAGTAAAACGCGAGCTATTTTTCTTGCGCTTGACACCGAAAAGGCGTTTGACCGCGTGAGTTGGTCTTTTTTAGAACAAACTTTAATTGCTTTTGGTTTGACTCGTCAATTTCTAAGTTTCACTATGGCGTTATACAAGAATTTGCACGCGAAAATTTCAGGGCCTAATCTAAACTCTACTAGTTTTCTTATTAACAATGGAACAAGACAAGGGTGCCCTTTAGCTCCCTTATTCAATGTTCTTTCAGTTGAGCCTCTTGCGACATTAATACACCGGTCGAACAAAATTATAGGAATAAGTACTGGTCCGTATGAGCATAAGGTTTCTTTATATGCTGACGATATTTTACTTACTTTAGCTTCCCCTGAAAACTCACTTCTGGAATGTATTAACAAATATATATTATATTCTAACTATAAATTAAATTTAGATAAAATCACAAATTATTGATTTTAACATGGAACACTCTCGGTTTGAGCATCTTAAGAATAAGTCTGCAATACATTGGAACCAAAAATACATTGACTATTTGGGAATTAAAATATATCAGAGTCTTACAGCTATCATAACTTATAATTATTCGACCTTCTTAGATTTTTTTATAACTCAATTTACTCAATGAAGGAACTTGGAAATTTCTTGGATGGGCAGACTCAATACATTAAAGTCATATGTTCTGCTAAAATTGATTTATTTATTTAGAACTATACGTCTACCAGTTCAAACCTTCTCATCATATGTATGGATGGGTAAAAAATCTAGAATTTCACGTGCTATTCTTACTAGAAATCTTTCGAGTTCCGGTCTTAATTTTCCTAATTTGTGCACTTTACAACAAATTTGTTTATTTAACCATTTTCTAGCTTGGGACATAAAACGGAAATCGGTACGAGTATTTTTCTATATTGGATTAATAAAAAAAGATAAATAGATTAAATATTCTTAATCCAATTGTTTCTAATATATTTAGTAATATGACTATTTTTAAGAAAAAATTTGGTAATACGGAACTTTGTTCGCTATCTTCTCCATTGATAGCTGTACAATATATGATAAAGGATATCGATCCTAAAATCCTGGTTTCTTCAAGGTATAGACACATTATCATATATATGTACTTTTTCTGATTTGGCTCCATTTAATGAAATTCAAACTAAGTATAATCTTCCAAGTAAAGAACTTTTTTCTTACCTAAGAATTAGAAATTTCATCAAAAGTAATCCACTAACTTTTCCGACCAACATAGATAGGTTTATAAACGGTCATCACAAAAAAAATCTAATTACGCGATTAAGGAACATATTGGATCAAGAGAATACGTTCGATAAACCAAACACTATTTTGAAATGGGAAAGAGATTTGGGTGTTTCCTACCCTTTTGATATATGGTGTGACTCCTGGAATAAATTAAGGAAAGCGATACATTGTATAAATCTTCATGAACAGTACTATAAACTCCTTCACAGATGGTATTGCGTTCCAACCTTATTGCATAAAATGTATAACATTACCTCCAACAAATGTTGGAGATGTAAATCAGAACTGGGGTCAATGATACACATTTGGTGGGAGTGTGATAAACTTTTAAATCTTAGATCTGAAATTGTTATTTTATTTAAGAGTTTATTTGATATCGACATGGTATTGAATTCACAAACTTTTCTTTTCCATATCGACTTCCCCTGGGAAAAATAAATCGAAATCGTATTTGGCTATTAATATTTTGGCAGTAGCCAAAATATGCATAGCTCGGTCTTGGAAGACGGAACAAGCTCCACTTTGGTCTCAAGTTTTAGCTTAAATAAATTATCAGTATACAATGGAGAAGTATTTTTATCAAATTCATAATAACATAAAAAATTATGATGTAATCTGGTCTCCATGGCAAAGATGGTTTACTGGAAATGGTTAAACATACCAAAATTATTATACAATCCTGGCAATTACCAAGTTAAATTATTATTTTAATATACAAACATTACCAATATCTCTCTCTTTTCTCTCCTCCCTAGACGACTTAGGAAACAATTTGGTCTTGATACCGTCCTGTATTTGAATGTTATAAATTGAACCTGTCAATACTATTCTGTATATTATAAGAATGAAATGTTTTATGTTAATGTCTTTTCTGTTATATAACTAATAAAATATAAAAAATAAAGAAAAAGAAAGTTATATTTCTTCCCACTTAATTTCCACTGAACCTGGATTAATTTCTACAAGGACCAGTTGGACCACAGCAACAAGTGGTGGTAAATATAATTGTTTTATTATTCTGAATAGAGGTGAGTTTTGTCTTCTTCAATATAGAATTCCCTGTTTCTGGGAAATAATATTTGACGTTATTGTATATGACAGCTTGTGAGACTGCAGCTTATAACCCGTGATAATGACAATAATGAAAAGGTAGTTTTACCTGTAGATGAAGTTTGACATTATTTGCATCTAATAGGAACTTCACTAATACTCTTAGACATTATTAAATTTTATTAAAGACACGGAGGCTCCTATTATGCATTCTCTTTCTTTATTACTCCCTCAGCAGCAAAGAATTGAGGGAAAAAAGCTTGACTGAAAGAGTTAAAACAAATGAAATAGTAACAACCATAACACTGCCCAGTGATAGCCCAACCAATCAACAGTCCTCATCATCCTCAGGGGGAATGCAATCCCAACAAACTTCCTCTTTCTTTGCTGCTCCCTCAGGAACGGTTAATTATTTTTTGCTCTCCGTATTTATGTATATTGCTGGAATTTATTTGTCTCATTTTTATACCGGTGTCTATATATTTTATTGTATATATTTCCCCTTTACCGTTTTCCATTCGTTTCCTTATGCATTTGCGTGTTTTTTCTTCTCTTACCTCCGTCTCGATTCTCTTATCACGGCGTTTCCTCCTCTTCTCGTTTTGCGGGTTTGCAGGTACCTGTTTTATCTGCGCATGCACCTTTCTCTCCATAGCGGTCATTTTGTTTATTGCACCTTCGTCAGCGTTTTCTTGTCGCAGTCACGTGTTGCTGCTTCGTTTCTTGACTTTCTTATTTTTGTCTGGTGCCCTTTATCCTGTCCTCGGTCGCTACTATATGCTTTTCCCCCTTTCAACATGATTGCCAGGACAATCCTTCATATGCTGCGGTTCACGACATCCCTGGTCCTCATTACGCCTCTGTGGAAATCCCAACCGTGGTTTCCCAGGTTGCTGGAAACATCAGTGGACTTCCCCAGGACCATTCCTCCTTTTCGGGATCTGTTACTATTACTGTTAGTCGTCTTATATTCATAAATTAATATTCAGATTTTGGGGGGTCGTCTTATAATTAGGGTCATCTTATAATCGAGCAAATACGGTATTTACGACACCCCACCCACCCCCCCACCCTTCTCTAATACCATCACTTGTTTTAAGTTGTAACCTCTATCATGTTGATTAGTATTGCTTCGGACCTGATGAAGGGAGGATAACTCTCGAAAGCTTGTCTTTTAAATATTATGTATTATGTTAGTCCAATAAAAAAGGTATCACAGCATACTCTGCAATACTCTATTTTTTGACATAGTGTCTACTGGACTAATACGGCTTCACCATTTTACATTATATATATGTGTATACATTAATATATTTGTTATTGATTTTCTTTGTCTAATTTTGGTGTGTATTTTAAAGTTTTTGTTTTTTTCGGTTTTGGCCAAGTGAATGCTGAATTTTCAGTTTCGGTCCAGAATTTTTATTTCAGTGCATCGCTATATACACTAAGCCAGTCACTGAATTGGTAGGCCTACACCACATCAATGTTTGGCTTAGTATATAGTGATAGGGGTTGTACTGCAGTATTGTCAGTGTCTGGCTCAATGTATAGTGATAGGCACGCATTGACAGTGGTGCAGCGTAATCCCTAAGTACATAATGATAACAGTTATGCTGTACCACCGTCAATGTGTGCCTCAGTATATAGTGATAGGTGTTATGCTGTACCACTGTCGGTGCGTGCCTCAGTATAACAGTTAACCTGTACCACGGTCAATGTGTGCCTCAGTATATAAAGATAACAGTTATCTTATACCACCGTCAATGTTTGCCTCAGTGTATAATGATAGATGGTATGCTGTACCACAATCAATGAGTGCCTCGGTATATATGATAACAGTTATGCTGTACCACAGTCAATGTTTGCCTCAGTATACCATGATAACAGTTATCTTATACCACCGTCAATGTTTGTCTCAGTGTATAATGATAGATGGTATGCTGTACCACAGTCAATGTGTGCCTAAGTATATATTATTATTATTTATTGTTTTATATAGCGCCATCAAATTCAATAGCACTGTACAATGGGTAGACAGGACATAAGTAGTATATAACATAACAAATTAACTAACAGAGACAACAGGTGAGGAGGGCCCTGCTCAAACGAGCTTACAGTCAATGATAACAATTAAGCTGTACCCCTGTCAATGTTTGCCTAACCATAGCAGCTATGCAGTGTGTGGGGGGGGGGTGCCACATACAGGATCTGCCACAGGTATCAAATACTCTAGGTACACCCCAAAATGCGGCAGTCAGGCCCACGGCCATTGGGCGGCATGGTGCGTGCACGCTGACCGCTTTAATTTTATTAGGCGTCGGTGGAGTGACTGCCACTTTCAATGTCGCTCGCAGCCACTTTGGTGGCGCAATGGGCCACTTGAATAGACTTGCCCCCCAAGCCTTAGGCTGCCAGCCCTCCCCTGACAAAGCCCTCAACTGATCAACAAAACAGCAACCTCACGAAACAGGATTCAGATAACATAACATAAAGTCATTACATACTCAGCCACTAACAGGGAAACACAGCCACAGGGTGGGGAGAGGAGGGAAAATACTCCTGTCTTTATTAAAACTATAATTATTCAGGCATCAAGACTAGAATCATTTCCAATGTTACGGCAAGACATGAGGCTTCCTATTTTGCTGTTTTAACGCCCGAAACTACTGCCACCGCCACAGAAGACACACGACAAAAAGTAGATGCCACGGGACCAATCTGTCACAGTCCCAGGTCCCGGCAAGCTAATGCCCGTGCGCGACGGGCTCCACGAGGTGGAGACCCCCAGAGACAAGTACTTACCCGATCTCGGCACATCCGTGGTTCCTCTGTAGAAGACGGGGGCGTCATCACAGCATAGCTGGGGGCGTGGTCCTGATGGCAGGCTGAAGCTGCATCAGTGATGTCATCCAGTGGGCGGAGCTTAGGTCTGGCACAGGATTTAAAAATCCGGAAATCCTCCTCCCAGTTACCCTGTTGTGGTCTTGCTGTATGCACTGTGCTGTTTAGTCTCCTGAGTATTTTTGACCCTTTGCTTGCCTGACGTCTCTCTTGCCTGCTGATTTTGTACCGCTACCTTCTCCGCTTTGGCTACCGATTTGGCTCGTCTGACTTCTCTCTCTGGATTTTGACCGCGGCTTGTTCGACTACCCTCTCTGGATTTTGACCACGGCTTGTATGACTACCCGATTTTTGTGCTCTGACCCGGCTTTCCTGACTACTGTTTTGGCATCATCTCCACCCTGCAGGATCCTTTACCAGATCCTTCTATGCTTTACCAGTACCTTGTTGATCCAACTCCGTTCCAATATTACCTACCTCTACCTGGCCTCCTTACTGTTGGGATCCTCTAAATCCTGGGGTGTTGCTGCCGGGGGCTTCTCCTTCAGCAGTAGTACTTTGGGTAGAAAAACTTCTGCGGTAAGTGCCAGTGTGGTGGTGGTCGTGACACAATCTTCGGCAAAATACCTCGTAAGAGACGACACACCAGAGGAGCCCTACCCACAGGGTAGACCGAAAAAACGGTGTGTCCAAACGAGATGGCCAACCGAAAGACATCCACTGTCCGGTATGATTTACCCGCTGAGAACAAATCAGCCAAGAAATTAAGAACGAAGTCAATAGGGACTGAATGGGGATCCACACGCCGTCCCAAACACCAGTCGGGAAAATCACCTGAATGGACAACGAGAGGAGACCCACCACCTGTGCTAGAAGCCGGAGAGAAAAGGAGTCCCTGCAAAGGAGGGTACGGATCTCTTTCCAAATGGCCACAACCTTGGATTTGGGAAGTCTGGGAATGGCCTCCTCGGAATCTATCTTGAAACCCAAGAAGAGAATGTGTTGGGTTGGAGATAGCTCGGACTTGTCCGTATGTGCAAGTAGGGTCTCCCGGCAATTGGAGAAGAGGAGGATATCACCAATGAAGTGCCCTTCATTAGTTGATGCCAGACGAGCCCCCTGCCGGCGACCAATAGAGTCGGACACACAGACTTTTCAATCCTGGCGCGATTCGAGGTGCTCAGAGTCCAAAGTGTACCATGCCCTAAAATGAAATCCCCGTTCCTCCCAGGCCCAGTTGCTCTGAGTAGTTGTCTGAGTCTTAGACCAACACTGTGGGCAATTTAGCCTGGGAGAAACAGGGATTATTTATTTATCATATAACATCAGAAGTTTAATAAAAGAATAATAGGGGATTTTAGACCAATTTTACATACTTGGCTAACATTTGCAACTTATCTACAATGGCATACTTTCCAACAACCCGAATCCCGGAAAGTAGGGGCTGTTGACAGGTATGCTGATGGAAGAATGTTAGACAAAAACCCAAAATAAGCTAAGCCTTATAGGGTTAATGTAAGGTTAAGTTTAAGAATAGTAGTAGTGCACTAGTTTGGTTAAAGATCTATTATTAATTAATAAATAATAATAATACCTAATTTTAAATGTAATTAGTGTTTTTAAAAATAATCGGTCAATTTCTTATATTCATTTTATTATATCATAAAAGTTGTTTTATTATATTCATTTTTTACCTACATTTGCATACTTACTATAAGGACTTACCTGCCTTTCCGGTCCTGCAACGCTTCCTCCTCAGGCGGCTTCCCAGGCAGTGAGTACCACCGCTACCCGGTCGGTGTCTTCACCGCATGGCTGACCACGTGGCAAACAGGTAGCACTTAACATCTGTAACGTGCTCTTATAACCTTGGGTGACCTCTTCATGCAAGACACACCTCCTCCTCTCCCTATTTAAACCTGGACTTCCTCTTCTGGGTCACCCTTGGTTAGTGTATTTTGCTACTTGCTTGTTCATTTGATTGTGACTGCTCCGTTTTGACTCGTTGGCTTGTTGACCTTGTTCCTGTCTCTCTGATTCGGCTACTGATTCCTGCTCGCCTGGTATTGATTCGGCTTGTTTACCTCTTCTCTGGATTCTGATTCAGCTTATCCTGATTACCTGTTTGACCCGGCCGGTTCTCTGACTTTCTGGTTCCTGTTTGGCATGGCTCACTCCGTCATCCGGTGTGCTACCTCACCAAATCATTACACTTACCCACAAGGGCATACTTACCAAAGTTGACAGGATGCAAACAACGGGACTGTAGGGAAATTTGGAACCGTTGGAAGGTATTTGTTAGAAGAAAGAGGTCCAAAAAACTCCAAATATTATCTTAGAGTTATAGGGTTAAGTATAAGTTATAGCGTTAATTGTAGACTAGTGAGTGTAGAAGTAAAGGCCATATGTGCATATGTGTGTTTTGTTTGGTTGGTTGTTGTGAATCAGACGGGAAAAAATGAAATGAAGGAAAAAGCAAGATTTGCAAAGAAAAAGTAGATGATCAAAACATGGAATGTGCGGGCAATTGGCGACAAACTCACCTGTTTTACCCCAGGGCAAAGCATCCAAACAAACGCAGCCAGGGGGGGGAGAAACTACCTGGCTGGCAAGGCGCTGGCACCACCACCAGCAGAAGCAGCATTGAAAAAGGAAAAGGTGAGTGAGTGGGCAATTGACGACCCGCTCACCTGTTTCACCCCCATGGCAAAGCATCCAAACACTGTCAGTCCTTGAAGTTTGGGAGCGGATTTCCGGAGCTCAAACACTAGGCCCAAGTGTAAGCTAGCTACACAGGCGGAGGTAGTAGGCGTTGCCACACCGCAAACAGACGCAGTCGGGGGGGGGGGGGGAACTACCTTGACCATTTGGGAAAATTAACTTTCCAAGCTAAGAGCTGGCTACCCCAACTTGGGCAGATTGAATTTAAGAAAGGCAATCTGCTCCATCTGATGAGGAGCTATGAGTGAGCGCTGTGGACTTTACAGTCATAGAAAACACACGCTCACTTTGAACAGTGGTTGGCGTACATGATAGCTGCTGCTGCGCAAACCCATGAGAGTGCTGGCCACACACTCTTCTTTTCATCCCAGTAGCTAAGAGGATCACCATTAGGTGCAGACGGAGGTTCACAGAGTTAAAATTTGACCATTTCAGCAGCACTACTCTACTTTCTGCTGCTAGCTCTTTCAAGTGGGTCTGACTATACTCCCAAGTGCCTCTTCCCAAAACGCAGCTGCTCCACTCAGCTGTGTTGTGCTGCTTGCGGCACTGCTGCTGATGCTGCTGCTAGGAGTAGCAGACATCATCATCTCTTCCTCCTCCTGCACCTCTCCCTCCTAAGACAGCATTCCCCTTTTACGCTGCCAGTCACGCACCTTGTTAACCAATTGCTCCCGGTAGCTACTGAGAACATTGAATTTCATCGCTAGCTGTCCCTTAATTCTTGGATCGCAAAGGCACGCTAGCATAATTTCGGGAATTTCTTCCATGCGTTTGCGAAGGCATACTTTTAGCAGATCCTTCAGCTTCCTGACTACGTGTCAGGAACTGGGTCCATACAGACGACTGTAATGACCCAGGGCGCCCAATGGGTCATTCAGGAGCTCAGGATGCAGTAGCGGAGTCACAGGATAGGGCCTGGTGCAGGGTGACTGCACTCACCCGGGTGGTGAGCATCTAGGGTTGTGCAGCCACATACCAGCACCCTGATATAGCAGCGGATGTAGTCCAGAACGAAGCAAAGATATATCCTGCAGGCACCCTGGAGCAGGCATGAGACATAGCACTAGACTCATGTGCGGGATGCTGCAGGCTAAGCAGAGTAACAGCTGAAACATAGCGAGCAAGGGACAGGAAGACCAGGCAAGAAACATAACCAGACAAGACATACATAATACAGGGCACAACAGGGCACAAGACAAGGAATACTCAAGATCTGACATGAACAGGACAGGAAACCCCTCTGGGGATACAAGACAGGACACCCCTCTACTGGGGATACAAGACAGGACACTCCTCTACCTGGGATACAAGACAGGACACCCCACAGGTTACATCACAGACTGACACACATAAATACACATAACTAGCCTAAGACTATATGATAACTATTGGAGATTCCGTCACATCTTATGGCCATAGAATGCTTAGCCCACCATTACGCCAAAGTACTCCAATAACTGGTGGGTCCTAACGCTAAACCCTGCTTACTGAATTATTAAACAAACCAAAAAAGAAATCTAAACACATAGCAATGAGACAAACCTTTAGACTGCAGACTGAGACAAACATAACGGGTGGGGCACACCTTATAAAGGAAACAGAGTTGAAGCAAAGAATGGAAGATCAGAACAGAGCATAAGGAAATCCAGGAATGGATTGAAGCAAAACAGATACGCAGCTCCGCAGCCTGGGTAAAACATGACACTACGGCTGCTACTGATGCAAGATTATGAATTTCCCTCTGCTGCTCCAAAATCCTCTCGAGCATATCTAAAGTTGAGTTCCCCTGCATACACACATCTTGTCATAGACAGTGTATGGGAAGACCTGCACCCTTTTGCTCTTTCCTCAAAAGTTGGCTAGCCTTAACACTAGTTACCACAAACCCAACTTCAACATTGGTGCTTGCCTCTGCCCAAAGGCAAAACATTTTCTTTATTCCATGCAGAATATTTTCGTAAGCGTGCTTTTCATCCATTACTTCTGCATGGAGAAGGAATGATCGGTACCCTGCTGCAGCAACTTACAGCACCAGTGTGCTGTCAAGAAAATAAATGCATGCTCTGCTACACACTCCACAAATCTGTTGTGAAATGAACACACTGAGCAGCAGCCTTGGAAAGCTCCTCTTTCACTGCTGAAACACAGGACAGATAAAGTGAGGGGACAATATTCCTACTGAAAGTGGAACGTGAGGGAACTGTGTATTGTGGAGCCACAGCCGCCATCAATTGTTTGAAAGGCTCCCCTTCAATCATGGAGAAGGATGCCCCTCCAACAGCAATGAATTGCCCAATAAGTCAGGTTATTTTATTGGCAGTGCTCCACCCTGCCTTGGTCTTTGCCTGCCAGCACTAGCTGTAGCTGCTATTGGCTCAGAAGCAGCTGTTGGGGTTTTTCCACTTTCTCTGGAGATGGTACTAGTTTTTGTAGTAGTACCACGGCAACCAGCTATGCTGCCTGCCCTACGTTTTTCTGCATCTACAGCGTCGTGTTGAGTGCTGATGTGATGCTTCACGGCAGCACTGGTGAAATGTCCTGACACTTTCCCTCTGCTTATTAACTTCCCATAATGTTTACACTTTCCATAGTGCCCATCTTCTACACTTTTATAGTGCTCCCAAATTGGGGCGCAGATAGCCTTGGACTGTGCACTTTTGGGTGCTGCTTCTACTGCTCTGGGTGGATGAACAGCAGCAGGACTAATTCTGCGAACACTGAGTGATGGCACATTAATCTCACTCTCTCCGTCTCTAGGCTCTCTACACTGCTACTAACTGTGGTTATTCTTTTTATTGGCACAGTTACAGTACTGGTGGTGGCACTGGTGTCATGGAACCTGGTCTATACAGACGACTGTAATGACCCAGTGCGCCCAAAGATGGAGTTCAGGAGGTATTACGCAGTAGTGGAGTTGGACAGGGCTTGATGCAGGGCGACTGTACTCTCCCAGGTAGGGTTGAGCAGCCACATACCAGCACCCTGACAACGCAGCGGATGATGTCCAGAACAGAACTTGGAGATATCTTGCAAGCACCCTGGAGCAGGCATGAGACATAGCACTAGAATCATGTCAGGGTGCTGCAGGCTGGGAGTATGGAAGCTAAGCAGGGTATATAGCGGAAACATAGCAAGGAACAGAGAGACCGAGCAAGGAACATAACCAGACAAGACATACATGATACAGGGCACAACAAAGGACAGGGAACAAGACAAGGAACACAGTGGAAGGAGTGAGGAGCCGGAATGCTTGGACGCTTCTCCTTTAAGCAAGGATAGGACATCTTACCTGGGACATGGGGAGAGGAGAGAGGAACCGTAATCCTCAGATGATTCTAATGATAATAAACTAAACATTGGATCCAAACACAGAACCGAGAAGGACATACCTTTAGACTGCAGACTGAGACAAACAGAACAAACGGGTGGGACACATCTTATAAAGGAAACAGGAGCTGAAGCAAAGAGCAGAAAAAGAATCCAGGAATCAGAGCTACAGAACAGAGCATGCGGAAATCCAGGAATGGATCACAGCAAAACATGGGAACTGAGGCAAGGCAGGGAAAACAGAGATATGCAGCTTTGCAGCCTGGATGGACCCTGACAACTGGTAACTGTGCCAGTGCAAACAGGAGTACTGGCCATAGAAATGCTAGTGGGCCTGCTATTTTTTAAAAAATATTTTTTTCATTTTTGTTGGTGGTGATGATGATAGTAGCGGAGGTGGTGGAGGCTCAGGAGAAAATTGTGCACTAGTCATTCGTACACTGCTCCAGGGGAATCTGATTCGTGACCACTCATCTCCTCTATTCTCTCCTCCACTTCCTCTGGCTCATAGTCAAGTTCTTCATTAGCCAGATCAAATGGAATTCCTGCTAGGCTGGAGCTAAGACTGATATCATGAAAACTCCTGGTAGTAGTACTAGCAGGAAGAACAGAGCCTACCTCTGCACTTGGCCTTTTAGTCTCGCGCTCCTCTGGTACCTTGCTATATTGGAGTCCACTACGTGTAGCCCTCTCTCTAACTGTCTTTACAAAAATATTGTAAGTACTTGGTGGCTTGCTATAGGTGGTGCTAGAAGGAAATGGTGTGGCGGTAGGAACAGCAGGCGCAGCACTAATGGTGGTGGTCTTGCTGCGTTCCTGCTCTTTTCCCTTCTGTACTATTCTGTTTTCTCTAACCTTTTGGGGATGTGAGACTCCAAGTTCTTTGCTTCCACATGGAAAAGTTCATGGATCTTCCGACCAAATCGTCAACCAGGCAGAGCAAGTCATGAGATAAATCTGCAGTGGCCCATAGGCCCACCCCTCTACCTGGTCTGGGTTCTACTGCAGCAGAGGTCTCCTCGAAAGACACACAGACGGCTCAGGATATTGTTAGCGTCATCTCTCCTCTTTTGAACTCTAAGCTTGAGAAACTATCCGAATCCATTAATACCGTGCTAGCCAAGCTAACTTCCCAAGGGAATAGAATTACTGCTCTAGAATCCAGAGTATCTGATGTAGAGGATGGGAACGAGACCATGGCAGCGTCCATTCGTTCACATGGCCTTCTGGTCGCTTACCTACAAGAACAGATAGATGATCTTGAAAACTACAGTGGACGTAATAATTTGCATTTGATCGGTTTGCCTGAAGAGGTTAAAGCTACAGCATTGCATGATCTAGTATCAACCTGGCTTCCTAAATCCTTGTGACTGGTATTTCCACGTGGAGAACTAGTAATTGAAAGAGTACATCGTATAGGTCAACCTCCCACCTCCAACACCTCTCGTCCTAGAGCTGTAATCTTCAAGATCCTCAACTATTCTGATAAAGTTCAGATCCTGGAAGCATACAGGAAGACTTCGTCTCTTTCCTATAACAATCATAAACTGTAATTATTTCAGGATTTTTCTGCAACGGAGTCAGACAAACGGCGCCAGTTTTCTGAAGTCTGTACTGAGCTCCACACCAAACGGGTGAAATTCGCTCTTCTATACCCGGCGAAGCTGAGAATCTCCCATGAGGGTCGTTATTTTTTTGACACCCCGATGGCGGCTAAGGAATTTCTTCGTGATGGTGCCAATTGTTCGTCTTCCTGAGCTGATGATCTAGCGAGGCCAGAGCCCCCCCCCCATTTCATTCTCGCTCTCACCCTAGTTCTATGTCTCACATCTCTCCATCTACTTCTCCTAAATCTAGGGATTTTTGAGGGTTATTGGTATCTAGCCATGTTCTGCATTTCTCGCCGTTATCTGGCTATGCATACATTTCTACTGGCTATCTGTTTTCTTACTTTTTTGTTATTGTTCTGTTATGTTCATTGGCACAAGGTTTACTGTGCCGAGATCTGGTTTATAAAAAACACAAAATGGGAGAAGCATGGTATTATACTACTGGTGATGCACGCTCGTACTGTACATGTTATTCAATAGGCACTTAGGGAGGCTGGCTGGGACCCCCCTGTGCCGCGGTATTTCAGTTACTCATCTGCCCCAATACTTACACAGCAGGGCATTAGCTGAGCGCCAGGCTCTGTTGTCATTACTGCAATGACGCAATCGAGTAATGATGATGTTAAACTGTCTGCACTGAGTATTGTGTCCTGGAATGTAGAGGGTTTAAACACGCCTAAGCGAAAAAAGTCCTATCTCATCTTAAGCGTCTGCGTCTAGATTTGGTTACCTCCATGAAACCCATTGGTGTGACCAAACATGTTGAAAGCCCCGTGGTTTTGCGCTTGTTATTCTGCTATGTTTACCAAGAAATCCACTATACTACTTACTAAAAAGTTACCTTTTGTGATTGAATCTGAGATCTGTGACCTGAAAGGTAGATATGTCATTCTTAAGGTTAAGCTGGTTAACAAAACTTTCACTTTTGTGAATGTCTATGCTCCAAATTCTGACTAATCCAGTTTTCTAGCTAAAGTATATTCGCTCCTTTTTGGTGTATCTGCCACTAATGTAATTTTGGGAGGTGACTTTAGACTGATAAGTTGATAATGTCGCGCTAGATGTATCTGACTCTTCCTCCCGGCCTGCGGGACTCTCCTCCCTGCCCATGTTGGATTATTATCACTTGCGGGATACTTGGAGATACCTTAACCCAATTGATCGACAATGTACATACTACTCCCATCCCCATGACTCCTTTTCCAGGCTGGACTATCTGTTGATATCTGATTTGTTCCTACACAGACTACTTGATGCTCAAATTGGTCACATTGCAATCTCTGATCATGCTCCCATATGGATGGACATCGGCTTTGCCTCCCCTTACCAGGTCTCCCGTAACTGGAGATTCCTTAGCTATCTGTATAGTTCTGAGGCGTTTAAAACACCGACAATGGAACGATTATGTTGATGATAATCGTGAACACTTCGATCCGGATTTATTTTGGGGTGCTTCCAAACCAGTTTTGCGAGGGCATATCATTGCTTATGTTATAAGGCGCAGGAGAGAGGCTGAAGCTAAACTGGCTCACCTTACTGATGATCTTTCTAAAGCATATGTTGCTCATAAAACCATGGGTACCCCAGACACACTAAAAACGTATAAAGAAATCAAAAGCTTATATGACACTTGGGTTACTGAAAAAGCACAGCTTTCGTATGACTATGACCGTAATGCCTTTTTTACGTGGGGGAATAGATCCAGCAAACTTTTAGGTAATCTTATTCATCGTTCTAAGGCTAAACATCATAATGTGACTCAGATTCGGGATGCTTCTCAGTCTGTGATAACTGACGCTAGTGATATTACCCAGCGTTTCGCTAAATACTTTGAGGACTTTTATTCCAACGAACCTCATGACCAAGATGCGATGCTTCAGATATTTCCGCAAGCTAACATCCCGAAATTGTCACCTGAAAACCGTGAGCATTTAACTAGACCGCTCACGTCTCTTGAAATCTCTTCCGCTATTAACCCCTTAAGGACCGGGCTCATTTTTCGTTTTCTACCCTGTGGGACCGAGGCTGTTTTGACACTTTTGTGGTGCTTGTGTTCAGGTGTAATTTTCTCCTCACCCATGTAGTGTACCCACATAAGTTATATATTGTTTTTTTCAGGACAAGATGGGCTTTCTTCGGATACCATTATTTTGATCGTATCATCTTATTTACTATAAAAAAATAAAAAAAAACATGGTGAAAAATTGAAAAAAAACACATTTTATGATTTTTATTTGAAAAATCTTTTACTCACCTAAAAAAGCAAGTAAAAAACTAGCTAACTAGATTCTACTACTTGTCCTGAGTTTAGAGATACCCAATGTTTTTATGTTTTTTTGCTGTTTTTTGTAAGTTATAGGGCAATAAGTACAAGCAGCGTTTTATGATTTCCAAATCTTTTTTAACAAATCTGGTCAGTCTGCCTCCATCTCCTCTTTGGAACATCTTTGAAGCCGGTTAACTCAATTTAACCCATTCAAACCATATATTTTTGAAAACTAGACACCCCAGGGTATTCCAAATG
Organism: Spea multiplicata; assembly: GCA_009364415.1. Classification (NCBI taxonomy): domain Eukaryota; kingdom Metazoa; phylum Chordata; class Amphibia; order Anura; family Pelobatidae; genus Spea; species Spea multiplicata. The sequence goes on from VKOC01000006.1 coordinate 7,171,675, forward strand.
CTGTTATTGTAACCCTTTCCATGCACCACTTATACAACTATACTTTGTCAAACTTTGTAATAGTAATTTTTTAAATTTTTTTTCCCACACAAATTGTATTTTAGTTATAGATATACAGGTTCTGGTATATGTCACTATCAAACAACACCCCAATATGTGTTCAGGAACATCTCCTGAGTACAGCGATACCCCACATGCATGGGTTTGTCGGGTTGTTTCAGATTTAAAATGACACATTTGGGAAGTGCGCTTTTTTTCTCCATTTTGGTCAGTCTGTACCTATGCCCTATCTTTGAGCTAGGCCACTCCAATTTAACTCACTTGCTTTAGCACTTGCTCAAAATAATAAAAAAATAAAATAAAAAAAATAAAGTTTAATACTTTTTTTTATATTTTTTTACACATTTTGCTGGTACTGGATGGTTCATCTAGTGACATCACTGCATAATTATTTTTAAATGTTAGCACATTTCTTTTTGGAATATTTTACTAATCACATAGTGATTAGAAAGCTGGGCTCCATTGACTTGCATGGTTGAATGCAGTACCTGTATTCAACCAGCAAGTGGAGCCAGTTCTCTAGAGGGTCTGGAGACCATCTAGCGAACTTTTAAAACTTGTTTGTTTTTTTTACAGAGCGGCGGCCATCTTACTTGATGGCGAAGATCACCGGCAGCTGCGGCTGTGACCGCTCTCCGGAGCGGTCACAGCCCACCTAAAGGTAAGTGTTTGGTGTCGCTGGATGCCTCCTGATCGAGGCATTCCAGCGACACCATTTAAGTTTAGGAGGCGATCGTTGATCGCCTCCTAAACGCTTTTAAAACGGGCGTCCGCCGCCATACAATGTATGGCGGCTGTTGACGCCCCGGGGAGGGGCCAGACATGGCCCCCGATGCCGATCTCGGCCTTGCTGAATGCCTCGACATCGAGGCATTGCAGCAAGGCCGTTTAAGCGAAGAAAGTGATCCTTGATCACTTTCTAAGCTTATTTAATTTTTTGACGGTTCAGGACCGTCAAAGGTCATTTAGTGACCTTCTTGTTATGACGGTCCTGAACCGGCAAAGGTCGCGAAGGGGTTAAAGCCAGTCTTTCCTGTTTTTCCTTTCAAAAATATTTATAATTTTATTAGAATTGAAAAGTTTAATTTATGCAAAATAAATTTACATATTTTAAATAATATACCGACAGGAAATTAAGAGAGCATAAACTTGTAAGAAACATTTTCTTTCACTATGGAAAAAAAAGCCTTCAACCTATCAGTGACCCTTCTTGTATCACATTACATTACATTGCCCTACAATGAAGCTGTCCTCCAGATCAACTTACAGCGTAGCAAGGAATTGACTCACACCGAGCAAATACAAACTGTAAATATTATTTAAAAGCGCATAAAATACTGGTGATTCCATCACACTATATTGCCATACATTTCTTAGTCCTCCACTATGTCAGAAGATCTCAATCTTGGTAAATTCTGTCTAATGGGAACATGGTTGTATTGCTCATCATGGAGCCGTATCTCTGGTACTGAAATGCTATCAACACACGAGACTCTCCTGCAATGAGGTTCTAACCATTTATTCAGATGACTGGCACCTTAATCACTGTCCACATTCGTGAAAGCATTCTTCAAGACATTTTCCAGGCATTGAGCTGACAAAAAAAGTCAATGGACACAGATCTTAAGATGTCTTAATGTATTTGTATGCATATACATTATGAATTTTTAGAAACAAATGTAATTCAAAAAACTGATTTTTATGGATGTGTTGCCCCATTGTCACTTTGCATGTCCTGAAAATGCCAAAACACAAAAGTTTTTCCCAAGAGGTAAGGAATAGATAATTGGAGTAAAATTACCATGCGGATCAGTTTAAGATGTGGTTTCTCTACGAGATGTCCTTACTACAATAACCTAACAACACCCTTTTGTTTTAGTAATTTATATTTGCACTTAGGGAATAACCTCCTAGCGATGAGTGCTAGAAGAGAACAGAACATGTTGCTTTTCCATTTGTCACCGAAGGGTTTTAAAAAAATAAATAAAATAAAAATAAAAAGTTTAGAACATAAATTGTCTATCCCCAAAATTTCAGAGGTCAGTTCTAGCACCCAGGGCCAGAACAACTTCTGCATTAGAACGTCTTTAAATTGTAAACCTAACATTAAACAAATCAAACCATTTAGAACAGCCATTTGTCATCATCATCAGCGACAGATTCTTCAAGGCTTGTTATTTAAGTGAAAGTGTGAATTTACCAATCATGTTCCATCGCTCCTATGTAGCTTACCAATAATGGCAATTTAAAATATTTTAACTCATTAGTATAGTAAAAAGGCTAAATGTCAAACTCAGTTATGTCTCTACAGTAGAAATGTATTGACTGCCACAAGGGCTAAGAACGGTAAAACAATTGTTCCTCGTAAGGATTATGGAGGAAAGTAATATTTAGGCTTCCAGCTACTTTAGACATATCTTGAAGGCAGCAGGTGCTGTATTGTCAGTTTCCTTGCAGAGTATAAATCTGCCAATTTCAGTAAAACATCATTGGAATAAAAACTTCAATTGTGTGCAGTGAATCTGAACATCAACTGATGGACCATATATAACTTATTAGTAACTCACAGTTATCATCAGAATGTTCTGTGGAGTGTCCATGGAAATAAATCTGATATATCTTTACCTGTGCTGATTTTGTTGTATTTTTAGGAGATGTTTTGTCCCTTTTGACATTGATTTGCTGAATTATGGTAGTAATGTAGGATGTGGTAACAGCAATAAAACATCCAACTGACTGCAGTGAAGGGAATCTTACAGTAAGTATAATGCAATAATTAAACTGCATTTTAGTTTAAGGATTGTAGTCAATAAATTGATGTAGTATTCACAAAAGGATTCTGTATTAAAAGTTATTAAAACCGCAGCTGCAGTGGTATTGAAGTTCTGGGATCAGAACAGAAGCACACTAAGGGTAGTATGTAATTCAAGCCTATATGGCGTTTAGTGGACCTTCATAAATTACAAGCTGAAATAAAATTTAATTTATAATAAATAAAAATACTAGATTGTCTGCAAATATCTATGATCACACTAAATAGCTCAAGCATTAAAAAAATTCTCAAGTACAAAAAAGATATCTATTATATTATATATTATATATATAATAATATAAAAATAGCACACAAATACGTACGTGAGTTTCTTATTTATACAAAATTATAAGGCTACTCCCAAGGCAGCGAATGGAAAGAAGCTTCCTTTTCTTTTATGAAAACATATTTTTTAAATGTTTAACAGTTTGTTATTTTGAAATTCGAGCATCCAAATTTCTTGTGAAATCTACATGTTTGTGTAAAACATTGTATGAAATGCACTGACTGTCTCTACCTGCTACAAAACTTGATATTTTTTTTCCTAACAAGAATCTGCATTTTTATTCCTTTACTCAGCATCGTGCCAATTTGCGAAACATTTATATCCGTTAAATGCTTTTCAGACAATGAGGCAATCAGCTTCATGTGGATTGTAGCCCTCGCAAACCCAATTTAATCTTTCCGCCTTATGCAAGCACATGGGGCAGTTAATGGAAGATGCAGTAATTAAAATACTAAAACAACAAATTAATTGCAAACTGACATCAAGCGCATATTTCATATTCCACTCTCAAACAGAACATGACGTCTAGAGACCGTTCTTCCAGTCGTAAAAAGAAATTATGTTAGAGGCTCATCGGTATTTCAGTTGGAATAAATTATACAAAAAAAAATAAAATAACTGTTATAAACAATGTTTCAATCATTAAAATATCATGATAAATTATTGTTTTCTTCACATTGTGTACCACGAACATTCTAATCACACATTGACAATTACAGAATATCTTGCAAAGCACCATGAGAGTAGAAGACGCCAAAACAAAAAGTCTGCATTGCAAAAAGTGATCAAAAATTTACTAGCACTTTTCTTATTATATATTATATTCTCAATATAAAACATTTACTAGCAATGCAACCCCGGGGTACACTTTTTCTTTTCATAATGACACTTGCCTTTATTACCTGGGACCTCTTATGATCTATTATTAAATAAAATGTGCAAGATTTGCGGAACTACAGCATTCCGATGATATGTTATAATATGGTATGTGCTGATGCAAGAAATGATTGAATTGCTTTCGTAAAAACAATAATTTTATAGGAAAATAATTATTTTTTCCTAATAGCTTTTCTATAAATTTCTGTGCGAAATTCTACTAATTCTAAGAACTTCTAACAAGGCTATTTTTATCGTATGTATTTTCTTTTACACTTAAGAATGGATACCTTCCAGGCATTATTTCATTTTAGTATATCGCAAATGATGCTTTGGTTTCGGATGTTATGAAACACATTTCATTTTTACCCATTCTGCGTAGGCAAAACTATAAAGGCTGCCCATTTTCCTACTTTCCCTGTAATATAATACTGTACAAACTTTTTGCAATATTGCACAGCTAAAAAAAGCCCTGACAGTGTGATACAGCCTCATTCATGAACCCATAAATCAGGGAGATTAGGAATATTGCAGAATATAGGATATATATGAGATGCATAATGTGTATGAAGAGTGTATACATTATTCGGAGGCTTTACCTAGTGCTTGTTGCGGTGCATATAAACGGTATATTTGGAAGGCAATAGTTGTAGCCTCTCAGCGCAGCTGTCCTTCCTGCTGGGGATATGATGTCATAACCCAACGCGCTCCTCTGATAAAGGAAGCACTTCCACTAAAACCAATAATCCTTTTACCACTAAAAGAAAAGTCAGTTCTCATTACCGCCGAGTTTCTGTATGTACCACAATATAAACATGAACCTTAGCAGGGGTTAACCCTTTGATTTCAAAAGTTTTGTACATGCTTATTGGTTTGTTCAATGACGAAGCCCCTCTTATACCTATCCAAATCGTATAGTTTCTTTGGCATGGGAAGGGCTTTTTTTTTTTTTTTTTTTTAGAGACTATATATATGTATTATTTGATACATAAGTTAATATCAAAATAAAGTAATGGAGGAAAAATGCATAAAGCACTATCCCTAATTCCACAATCTTCGCTCTTTGCTTCATCCCTAACCTCCCTCTTCACTCTGTTCACATCTTGATTTGTCCCATAAACCATTACGCTTTATTTCCACTTGCATATCCCGGATTATACCGGTGCTGTACGCTATTCTCTGGAATTGCCTATATTATTCTGTCAGATTCTCTGGTACTTATTTCAACGTCATTTCTTCACTAAAATCCACCCGTTCCAGAGAATCATACAAGCTAACAGCAGCTAAAATGAACTCTTAACTAAACTAATATTTTAAATGGATTAATTATCCCCACGCCATTGAATAACCCACACTACAATCAATTCATCCTTACCAAAGCAGTCCCCATGACCTCCATGACCTCCTTACATATTGTAACCAGTGCATTTTAAGGTTTGTTAAATATTCTTAATGTTATTGTTCATTCTTACTCTCTTGTAATAGCTCTATGAAATTTGCTGGCACTCAATAAAATAAAATGTAAAAAGTGCTACTAAAGCTGATCGAGTACCAGATTTAGCGCGAGCCTAGCAATGTCATTGCTGTAATTTTATATATATATATAAAAATATATATATACACAGACAAACATAAATATATACCTTTGATTATTAAAATTACAAATAAATGACAGGTTACTGCCAATAAAATTTAATTTCAAGAGCAACCAAGCAAGAAGCACACAAGAAATTTATGAATTAAGGGTCAGGGGGTATCTACGTTTTATCTATTTTTCGTCATTCCCACAAAGGCATTGATACAGTTGGCAAGAAACTAATAATAAAACGTTATTGCATTGAACGTTGAAGACACCTGGGAAATATCAACCAGCTTTTAGGAATAACAAAAGATAAAAGAAGGATCCAGAAAACCAGCGGCGTAGTTAAAGAATTCAGTTTGGGTGGTGTACGGATCAGTAGATTCTATCTATCTTGGACTCTTGTTTCATTGTCACATTTTTTTCCAAAAGCTACTCCTGTTTTGGGGGAACGTTGGATATAAACACATTAAACAATAGGGTGTCAAAATTCAACAGTGTTAGATACATATTCTCACATTTTATGATAATCATGTACTTTGGCATTATAATTTACATTTTCATAAACAGAGATACATAATGGGTTGGATCAAAGCTAAAAGTATACATTCCGTAGAAAACAATGAGAGCAAATGTAAGTTTCTGTACATACCACAATATAAACATGAACCTTGGCAGAAGTAGACCCAATTTGTACAAGGGTTCTGTACAAATTGCATTCCCCACAAAACTGACCATCGTTCCAAATTGTTTGTTTAACTATGAAACCCCTCTTATTAGTTAATGTACATTTCAAACAATTCCATTTAACACATAGGTTCATATGAAAAATATAGTTATAGAGGAAGAAATGTATACATTATACACACCTGATATAGCTAAGAAAAAAATATACTCCTAAATACATACATCACACTCACACTCACAAGCAACCCCCTATCCCTACACAAAACCGTGATCATGATAGATCAGGTCATTCCAAGTCATAAAATACGATATACGGGACAGTGGTTTATTTTTTTTGGTATTGTTTATTAAATATCTCATATTCTTTGGCCCTAAGACTATCCCCTGCACACTCTATTCTAACCCCTTCCTCCCAGATCGGAGAGCTGCTCATATTCTCTCCCCACTTCACAGCGAGGCAGGGATACAGATAGACTAAACATTGTGATCACTGTTATGAGGAGAGCACAGCCCTATTTACCTTCATTGATGCCAGACCCCACCAGCCCTACTCATGCCCTGCCCAAAAAGGTTTTTTTTGCGCCATCTGTAGTTGATGTATATCTATTCTTGGCTGACATCATTGATGTGACATTATGTCATCCTCCATATAATACAGGTAGCAGTGAAACAGCAGAACAAATGTACAAGTCACACAAGCTATTTTAATACCACTAAGAAGAATTAGAAGAAAAAAAGGTAGATACTCATCAACAAGACAAAGAGAATCAATAAAGGCCCCCGGCATTCTGTCACACCTGCTCATAATAAAAACTGCAACTAAATGAAATCTCTTCGTACCAAAATCAGCCAGCTTTAGTTCCCCTGTATCACCGATGAGGAGATTCTGTGGCTTCAGATCTCTGTGCAAAATATGGCCTTGGTGGATATAGGACAAGCCCCGCAGCAGCTGAAACAGGAACAGCTGAGAAAAGAGAATGAAAACAAAGTGTCAGTAATTGCTTTCCTCAAAATCGACAATTTAAGTTTTCTTTTGGAAAGAGTATAGTGTATTTCTGTTTGTCAGGACAGGACTCTTTAGTTAATGACTTACTCAATGAGGCATCTTTGATTGCACCAACAATCTGTAAAAACTATCCCGACATGCATTTGTTACGGCGTTGTTTTGGCTGTATGCAGCACTGGGCTGGTTTGCAATTTGAAGCCACCTTGCTACATCTAACAGATTAAAAAGGTTGAACTGAGATTGGGAAACATAAAATTCAATTAAAGAGACACTCAAGACATCATAGGCACTTTAACTGATATGATGTCTGAGTGTAAATTACGAGTTAAGCTTTGCTGCATCCAGATACATGGAGGAATTCATCCAAATCTCCATGCTTCCCCAGCTCTTGGCCTTCCAGGAGATATGTTATGCCAAATGCATCTCCTGCTCAGCAATGCGCATGTACTGGTTCTTGCCTCCAGCCAGCTGCAGTGCCTCTAATGAGATCCCCTGCGTGCATCTGAAGACGCATGCTTCTTTAAACCAAGGAGATAAAAACTTTGTTCAGTGGTCAAAAAGAACAGCAAGGGAGCATAGTTGTCAAGTTCCCACATATGGCGATAAACCCAAGGGAACCCAGTCAGTGCTATCATGCACCAAAGCCCATACATCCCAAGTGTCCCTTATTATCCATAAGACAGCCACGATTGTTTAGGCACTCTTCTGTAGGAAGTGGGATCACGGACTAGTTGGGGAGATCCTATGACCTTCCTTGGTGAGTCCAGGGGGTAACACTGATGGAAGTCTACAGTGCTGCAACACAGACCTCCACCACAGCTCCCGCGTGGCCACCCCATGACACTCTGGAGCTGAGCTTCGAGAGGTGACTCTATGGGTAAGGAGGGCGGGTGGTCTGGCCACACGCAATCCAGGATCTGGCTAATCCCTGCTGGCCTATACGCACACCCACCAAAACAGGTTTTATAGGACACCTGAAATATCGGGGGTACAGGAGTTTGTTAAACTGGGGTATGGGAGCCGGTGAAACTGGTTGCATTAAACGGGGAATACCTTGCAACAGTGCTCTATGAGCCTACAGAGGCAATGGGTGCTTCAACTGAAAAATGCAACTTTTCAGTTAAAAATGTATCAGTACTTTAGAAATACATTGATATGAAATGTAAAGGCTACAATATTCTGACATTATAACCAGACTGGAAATGGAAATAGAACACTTTGGTCGAGACCAATCAATCCGTGCTGAAAGCCAATAAAAAGAAACTCTCAGATATAGACTTTCTAAGCATTATTAGTCGTGCACTTTATTCTGTATTGTATTTTCTTTTCATAATGGCTACAGCTTGCTGGGTGGCTTTTTTTCTGTAATACCATCCAACAAACATGCAGCCAAAATGTAGCAGTTATTCCACAAAGGATATGCAAATAACAGGAAGTTTAGAGTTCTGAATTCCCTTCCACGGTATAGCAGGCATTAATTTCACAGGCATTAAATAACAATAAATGACAGGAAACCTATTTTGTTCTTTAAGAGGAAAAGTCGTTAATACATGCATACCCACCCACGAGATGTACAGATTACAGAGGTCAGCTAGTGCCAAGCTAGTTAACGGTAAAATGCTTCATTCAATCACGTTTTCAAGCATCCAGGTTCACGATCTAATTCATTTTCAGTAAACAAAAAAATGGGACTTTTCAGGACAGCCCTGTCCCTTTGCGAAATGGAAAGCCATGAAATCTGATATTTAGATGTGCCGTAAAAAGTTAATTAATGTTTTGTTTTAAAGTGCATGAATAATGTTACCTTCCAGCTGATATTTTATCAGGTCATGCAAAATGAAATGTTGAGGAGACAATCTTGTATTTTTATTGATTTGTATTTTATGAAATTCAATGGCACGATGGGAATCATTTAGAGTAACGGAAACAAAAGGTTAGTTGGATCCTGCTCAATGAGCTTACAATCTAGAAAGGTACAGCAGCTGCATGGATGAACAGGGAAAGTCAAGATTTCAATACTAAGTCATTTGTATAACGTTATAGAAGCCATTTGCTAAGGAAGGCCAGGTAAGACTTCAAGAACACAAAAATTACATTTTCTACATTGTGCCACTCACAAACATCGATGTAGAATGGGTTACTCTTGGGTGCTCTAGATGATCTTGTTCTAATTACGTATAAATGTCATTTCTTTGTGTGAACCTTGATACATATTCCCAAAGAGCGCTTAAGACTGGCAGCAATCATAACAGAGTCCCCAGAAACCAAACAAATTGCAATACTGCACAATATGATCACGTGTTACCTGTATGGCAGGTTGATTAGATTTGTTCCCTATAGAAAATATGCAATCTACAGAATCCAAGCAGCCTCAAATTCCACTATAATCTAACTCTACCCTGACTACACTTTATAGAAGAAGGCAATAAGAATATGACCATAAGGCAAGACGTGTTCCTATTGATTTCATAAAGAAATGGAATAGTATCCTCGCATCCATGGAAAAAACACACAAAGCTTCAGAGCCTGAGACAAGTCCCACTTTTACCTTTTTGAAAACCGCGTCTAAGACTATCATAAAATACACTAAAATGGGGGGGGGGGCACACTTAGCTGGCACCTAAAAGACATTTACTTAATTGCCCTGTTCAACATAGACAAGTATTCTGGCCTCAGTTGATATCCCCTTTGGAAAACATCAGGGACAGATCACCATGTTGGAATCTCAAGTTCCACAGAGCGCCACTGTTCAATGGGCCGGCTACTGATCTCACCAACTGGCCAATTTACCCAGCCTTTATAACATGCTTTACGCGGCACTGCACGAGAGGATCATCGCCCAGCAGTAAGGCTGCGGAAGGGGTACCTAGCTTGATGTAGATGTCACAGTCAGGCAAAGGGCAGTCATTGTATTCTTTTCACACACATTTCACTAGACCACAATGTGCATTTCACACAACAGAGGGACTTAACTGTTCCTGTTTTTTTATACAAGTGAACAAAAACACAATAAAATTATGAACGTATAAAGGACTTCATTTTATCTCATTAGTATGAGGATTATGCTGACATTTCTGAAATATCTGCTTAGTATTCTTTGTGTTTTACAAGAGAAGCACAATTTTACTGTACAATATTGTAGCTATGGCCATCACTACAGGTCATATAATGGTGTGGGAGACTTCCAATGAACCATTGTAATGATGAAGTTCATGTAGGACTGGTCTATCCAAGCTGTGGTCGTCCAAGTTTAATAAGTTTAATAAGATTATCTACTTAACTCTTTAAAAAAGACATACTTACTTTTGCTAGCCAAATACAATGTGATGTATCAGTAAAAGACAAATTATTTTCTAGCTCCATAAACCTTAAAGCCTTGTAATCACGTTTGCCATATTACTGAACTGTGATATAAGAAATATTAACAATTCACAATAGACTTCTCTCAAGGCTGAACCACAGCTCAGATTCACAAATCATATTATTGCTCAGCGAAATAACACAATGGAGCATGTTAAGGCTTAGGTGGGAGCCCGGACATTCCACAGTGTAAAATGGCGACATACAAAATGAACAGATGTCTATTTTGGTAATTGATTTTCTATGGAATCTATGAAAGGCTGCCATAATTTGCCGTTATATTACTTGGTTTTCTAGACAGCTGCTTATCTCATGGAGCGCGAATTGAAAAATATTACCTTTCTTTGAGTGCAATCAACTTTCACATTTCCTGATTTGCACATATACCAAGTTTAATAACATCTAATTCATGGGAAAATGTCACACTCCATCAGCCACAAAACATAGAAAATATGTGTTTTCAAACTGGGAAAGAAAAAAAAAATTGTCAGAGTGTCTGTTCTCCTGAGTATCCACAGGTATCCAATTACAAGGCTGCTCGGTTATAATACAAATATATTGCGTGACGATGCGGTTTCCCCCAATCCCCCCACAAGCTGATAGAGATGGTTGGCTCTGTGTGGAAATATGGTATGATTTATTTAGGCAGAAAACAAAAGTATTTACTTGTTTTCATGTAAACTGAATTTGTGATACAAGACATTTCTATAAATGGGTCATTTTAAAGTAGTGTTGCAAAGTAGAATTACATCTGTCTTACATCCACTCCTTACATCTCAAGATGTTTCACAAGCTGGAAACATTGTCGCAGACAGTTCTACATACATGTGGAGTAAATTGAACAAATAATGTTGTAGCAACCACTCACAGAAGGAATGAACACTAGCCAAGTACAAAAGAAAAGGCAATAAAAAGACTGCAAAATGCACTGACGGTTTCAGCATCAGGACATTATTATTTTTTATGTATATATCGCCAACAATTTACGCAGCAAAATGTTGGAATAAGAGCCAAGGTCTAAAGCCGGAGGGTCAAAGATTTAGCTGTAATGTAAGGCTACTATTTATACATAACTTACCCCACTGCCCTCAAAATATAAACAAAATATCACAAAAAACAAATGTCTACTGAAAGTCCAATAACAATCCATACTAAATCACGATAATTGAAATCATAGAGAGTCTTGTTAAATATTAGAGCAGATTAGAATTCCCAACTACCTAAAAGGAAAAGATTATAAACAAAGCACGAGAGAGAGAAATAAAATAAATGTTAGCTAAGAAAGTGAAAGAATCCATGTCATTACATTGATTTACTTATTATCTTTTATTTATATAGCGCCAACAATTGACGCAGCGCTTAATACAATACGTATAATCAAGGGGTATGACAAGACGAGAATAGACAGACTAAGACAAACAGATACATTAGGTTGAGAGGCCGTTAACAAAATGAACAAAAAATCATCCTATACTAAAACGGGAGCCGTCATCTCACCAACAGATTTTTGGAAGGTTTAGAGTATAAACGTAATAAACATAAACAGGTGAGTTGTGCAGTAATTACACCAATGTGCAAAAGAAATTAAAACATGGCGCAGGATCCATATACATGTAGAACAAAAAGAACAAAAACAAATACATAGTGCAATATGTTTAAATATGTTTATTGCTTTTTTGCTGGTTAAGATACCAGAGGGAACTGCAGCTAATCTAGATATTAGGCACGGTGTACATTCTGTTTTGTTTGTTTTTTTTTAACACCTACTTGTTCCTAGATTTCTGGTCTTACAAAGAATCTGGTCTACTTACTAAAGGCTGAACTGAGTCAAGTTGTTTAGGCCACCTCAATCAAACAGGTTTTATGTGAACCACTTCACTGAAATCAACTTGACTCTCAACCCTACCCAATATCAAGTTGACTCGATGACTATTAATTCATGTCACGTCTCACTGGGAAGCATTACACAATTCAAGGGCAGTCGAGGTCAGTAGAGTTAGCAGTCAAGATGAACAAGGATAGCAACCCCACAAAACTGACCATAATGTTCAGGATGCAGCGGCCTCCTGAATTAATGCAACTAAACAAACTGACTGCCAATTAGAAAGCTATTGAGTCCAACTCCACGGCAATCAACATCAAAAGCTAGATGAGCCTTGAAATTTGAAACTCAACCAGATGAGACCAACAACCCAGACTAGCGAACAGAATGGTTAATGTGTCGAGTAGAACCTTTTCTGAGGCCGGTGTGAAAGTAAGCAACAAAGGTCATGATATAACATGATATACAAACATAGCATTTCAAAACTCAGGCAATAATACAAAATGTTAACATTATTCTTAAGGATATGCAACATCTGGTGAGCTGTCGACATACTGGCTCTCTCTGCGTATTATTGATTTTCTGTGTACTGATGCCAGAACACAACGATCAGCATCTGTTTCAGGGATACATGTTGTACAAAAATGCCACAAAACACAATGCTTTAGCAGTGCGTTTATTGATATTTATTGCAGCGTCCAAAAAGTACAACAATAGATCGAAAAGGTGTTCCCTCTGTCAGATTAACACACTATAATCACTATTCGCCTAATAAATAAGACTGTTTTTTCTTTTTCTTGCAATAAACAAGCAGTAACATCTTGATGAAAACATTTAACACAGTCTGACGTGTTATTCAGCCTTGGCTACCATCATCTAAGGTAACTCTGGGTCCATATTGTTAAGGCAGGTAGTGGTTAATAGCTATGATGCCTACAAAACCAAACAAAACATCTCTGCTATTCTGCACTTGAGATTGACAGGATCAAGAATTAATAATTCCAATATATATAGAATACCCCTGTAGCTTTCCCAGCTGCTTCCTGAAAAGTGACAGAGACAGATTGTCATGGCCAATAACACAACAGGGGTCCAGTATCTAAAACGATAAAGAAGACCTCATGCATAGACTAGACTACATAGCAGATAATAAAATTAAAAATGCAACTCGATGAAAGCCAGCAAACCCGCTTTACACAGTATTTATAACAATTAACACAATTTATTGTCATTCTGTGGATCCAAAGAGAAAAAGAAATAAATCAAGCCTCCTTGAGGACCATTGGTCTCACATGTACTTTGAGTTCTTCAAAGCACAGGAAAGGTCATGTCTGCCACGGTGCTCCGGTATGCGTCCCGTATGTGGAGGCAGGCACAGGTTCATGGGAAAAAGGTTTGAAGAACACATCTAACATAGTTGTTCATACCCTTCTAAATTGGGTTCTCTGTATTTTATACTAGTATATAACTATTTATTATATTATTGTAGTATATCACTATATTATTAGTATATTAGATTAGATTATTTTTATGTACTTATTTTATTCATGAAAAATACATCACAGTAATCCCACTGAAAGAGATGTCAAACTAAAACATGTTGGATTTACAATGGAATTCCTGTAACAAAATGTATACAGAGATAGAATCAATTCGAAATATAATGTGCCTATCGGCAAAGGCTCTGTAGTATATTTTTTAAAGTATCTAAAGCATGGTAAAGGCATTGGTGCTCTGAAACATATAATTTGGTTTGGATGAAAAAAAACAAACCCCCATCACATAACACACGACGATGCATGCAGCACATAATAAAAGCTTTAAAGGACCTTTTGGTACCCACTTAGAATGTCTGGCGCTCCAGACCAGTATGCTTCCCAGTGGCGTATTCTGGCCTAGACCTACGCCTAGGGCGCATGATATCCCCAATCGGTCAGCGCAGTCCTTCATAGTTTCCTTCCACGCTTCCTTTAAAACTGAAGTGTTGGGATATGATGTCACATCCCGATTGCCCATTAGAAAGGACAGTGGCGCTGAGAGGACAGACAGAGGCTTTCAACTGGTTCTGTATAAATGACCTGGCCGCTCCATAGCAATGTTGGGTTTATACGTTTGCCTTTTTTGTAGCCCTAAGAATAAAGTATGGTACGTTGTGCTTAAACAAAAAATACAACTAATCTTTTTTTCCTATCAATAATTTACTGCTGAATATCGCTGGCGCTCTGTAAACAATAATACAAGCGGATTTTCACAGTACCCTGTTAGTATGCGATTCTACTGTATTCTTTATATTTTAATGTAGTTTTCCTACTTAATAATAAAGTTTCTTGGTAAACAATGAATAACCAAATAAGAATGGTATATACTTAAGAATTGTTTAGACATACATTTAAGTGCACGCGAGCAAATAACATACATCTTATGATTTTCAGCATGATAAAGTGAGATGGATTTATTCGGGGTGTCACATATTCATGAAAATCTATCTAAAAGTGAAATGTAATTACTGTAGTAAAGTAAAGCCTTCTGCAATCATACACTAAAGATCTCCTGGGATTTGATCCAGAATATGCCCTCTCGCTTAACCACAGCCCAACTAAATTGCCTGTGGGCCAACCTGACACAGAGAGCTAGCGTGATTTATATTTATATAAATAGGTATGTACGAGCCTGACGGGACAAGCTAGTTTTGTCCTTTATGGCTTACCGTACCACCTGTATGCTGATTTCCCTTTTCTCTCCTTATTTATACCCTTCCCTCTTTGATCATGTCACCAAATACTTCGCCTCCGTTTCTAACTGGATATCGGCACAATTCTTAAAACGTAATATCTCTAAAATGTACTTTTTATTTTCTATTCCTCCATCAATAACATTCCTTTGGCAGTCTAACAAGTGAATAGTGCAGCCATCATGCCTACCATGTGCGCTCACTGCCTCGCTTTCACCATCGACTATTTTCCCTCAAAGACTTCAGCTTGTATTGCAATTGAATTGTTCACGTTATAGGTCACATCAAAGGTGGAAAAAGTTCTGACATGATTTATCTTTGTCTCATTCTTTAACATCACAAGAACCTGGCATTTTGACAGGGGTTTGTAGACTTTTTATATCCACTGTAGTGTAAAGGAATCCCAATAGTTACTCTTCAGCTTGCTGGAAATGTGTACAGACAAACACACGGTCCGGTTAACAGTATGCATGTGGTCAGATCCAGTGCCGGCTCGTGCGGAAGTCCCAGGGGATTTAGGAAAAACCCTTTAGCAATTATGTTAGAAATGTGTAACTGTGACCCCAAACTTTTGAATGGTAGCGTAAGCACTGTTTTCGCTTCTTACAGGTAAGGAATGCATAAAATACCAACAGTACTTTAATATGGATTCTTTATTGTTGGTGCTGTATGAGGCACTGGACTGTCCCCTATAGCTGGTGCGTTTTGTTTGTCAATCAGTGTTACTGTTTTAGAGATCTATGATCTAGCCCACAAGTTTAGCTCATACGAATGAGAATGGTGGCAGCCTCTGGCAGGGCTTGTTTGCTGAAATCCTTTCCCCTCACCTACGCATAGAAACGCTGTTCAAAGCAAGCAGCAAACAACCACCAAACAATAGGGCAGAGATGACATAAGGGTGACTCTCGAAGGACTTGTTTTAGTATTTTAAATATTAGGTGAATTGAATTGTGCTCACTCGTGATGGCCTGGTCTACAAATGATCTTCACTTCTACGAACACAATGTGTGTATGCTCTATATTCTTATTTACCACCAAACAAGTGACATTATAGATAAAACTGGTCTATTCTGCTCTTCATTCAACTCAACAGAATAGAAGACACCATCAAAACTAAATACATATCAACAATATTGACAGGGTCTTCCCATGATGTGCTCAGCCGGGTCAGAGTTTGGAATTATCTGGAGAAGCCAGACAGACAGATCAATACTGAAGGACATCCCAACGGACTTATTACATCTCGAAAAGCAAAGGTCCTCACGGACCAAGGAGGAAAAAAGTCTATTCATTCCTGTTGCCTTTTGTCAAAAGAGGCATAGGGCTCTTGGACATATAAGAATTATTTAAGGTAAAAGTTATTTAAGAAGTCCCATAGAGGTAAATGAAAAAAAAGATAACATCTCTAAGCACTTGTATTCTGGACATGCTGCCCTTGAAGCAAGTATCGCAGACACAGAATCATATATGTTTTCACAAAACAAAACCGTATCTCAGGATCATTTGTTTGGTCTTGTGTGTGTGTGTGTGTGTGTGTTGAAAACATGACATAATCTTACCTTCACATTCTCTGGATGCAGACCTCCTGGGTGTTTGTCCATGTATTGACATAGGTCTGTGTGCTGGATCAAAAAAGAAAGAATAATTTAGTCTTAACAGCCCCTCTCTCCTACACATCGATGTGTCTATATTAAAAACAATGTTACCTCTTCGGCACAGTAATGGAATAGAACCAAGAACCACATACGTCAGGGTTGTGAATGGGCAATTTGCCAGTTTTGAGCTTATTGTTCAGAGGCATTGTACATATACTCGAGCCACACACTCAAAGCATTTATCCTTTCTGTTCCCTCATTACTGTATATAATCGCTTCAAATGACAGTATTACATACTATTTAAAAAGAGCAGATTCCATAGCTCTAAGTATTATGTAACAGTCGTCATCAAACATACCAGGCCCTTCACATTCATGGCAGTAAAGGGGCATTACATGAATTAACATGAAGTATCTAGTCAGGTGGCCAATACATAAAAAGGTGCATATCACATAAAACAATCATAAGTCTCTTCTTCAGATGGATTCTACTTTCCTTGAACCAATATAGCTTCTTCCTTTGCTTTTTTTATTTTTTTAGTATAACAAAAACCAAGGAGCTAGAAGATGTAAGGTTTTCAATTATACATCATGTAAATAATTATTTGATGACATTGTTACACCTGCATAAGTGATCTAAACCAAGTCATTTCAGCAGCTACTTTGGGTACCTTTGGATCTACAGGGTACCATAAAGGATAAATGGAGAGGACAGGGGTGAGACTTAAACAAGTATTCATTTATATTTAAATAACTAAGGTTAATAATAATTATTCTATTGGTTTATATATAGTATGCAGGGGGGGGGACCCTATCTTTGGTCTAAGAACATGGAGCCTCCCTGGTATAAGTATATAATGGATGCTGTATTTGTTCATTGGTTTTACTTTATTCAACTTGAATTATTGTCTCTCTTCCCTTGAATTTCAACTCTTGCTAAAGTGTCACCAGTACTTATTGCATACTTTCACCTCTATTAACCCCACTCCTTTCTTTCATTCCTAAAAAAACTTCTACGCAGAAGTAGAACATAATCACAGACGCAGAACTACACAGAAGTAGATCATAAGTGCCTGTGTTGCGATTACGAAGAGAGGAAAAACTACAGACGCTAATACAGATCCTGGCCGTGACAGCATTAACCTTCACTAAAAGGAGAGCAACTAGAAAGGTTGCAAAACACAAATGAGAGCTATTCACGATAATATTACCCAAGGCACAAGATGTATTCAAAGCTACAAATCTACGTGAGGGGCAAAATAATTATATGAATATAAAAAAAAATGCAAATCAGTGATTTACCACTGAACTAAAAAAAGGAAAGAAATAGCAGCACTGGTGTTTTTATTGTATGTTTCAAAATATAGTGCACTGTCATGCCAAGCAATCCACATATAAAAAGGATGGGAATTAAATGGGTTACGGCTTAATATATTGCATACAAGAAGTATGAGAACTAAGTAGTACTGAGGAGCGTCTCAAGTTCCAGTTCACTTTTGCCATTACAGAGGAAAAAATTATTGGACATATCAATCTGATCCTGCCTACAAGGGCAGCCCAGAGTCAAAACCAAAGGCACATTTCCCCTGCATGATGAAACCAACAACTCCAGATGTAAATGTCAGCCTCCACGGGCTCTGTCAGTGGGTGCGTTTGGCATCTCTTTAGGCAAAAGCGGGCATGAAGGACTTACTTTTACACTTGGGCTGAACCCCAAGATATGACAGAAGGGTTAAATAGCATAAAAATGAGGAGGGACAGCTTGATAGCCGGCCCTATGGTGTGTTTACTGCTCAAGAACTCTCTTGTGCCAGTACAGAAGAAAAATCTACATCAACAACAATCCACAAGGGCGCTCCAGAGTGGGGCTGATCCGTAGGGCAGATTACATCGCTGTCCATTCCCTGAAGTTCATACTTGGCTCAATATAAATTGCTGATTTTGTTTGTGCATAGCTCATGTTTTTTTGGAAAGTGTTACAAGGCACTTGAAGTGTTTCTGACAATATATCTGGAATATCAATGGGTACAAGATCCCATTTCTTCATTCAAGTAAACAAACCGAGTCTGTCTAGGACTATGTGCACAGTATAGTGGCCAGTATAGTTTCTAAAGCAATTCAAGCACAGATGAGAAACAAAGTCATTGACATCTATCAGCCTTGAAAGGGTTACAAAGCCATTTCTAATGCTCTGGCACTCCAGCAAACCACTGAGAGAGCCATTATCTACAAACAAAGAAAACTTGGGTGGAAGTGGTGATCTTTCCCAGGAGTGGTCAGCCCAACAAAATACCAAGAACCCATAGAACATCCAGGAGGCCATAATATTCTAAGGACTGATGAGTCGAAAGTGGAACATTTTGGAAGATTTGGTGTAAAGCTAACAGTAGCTTCCACATTTCCACAATAAGAACATCATACCTACAGTCAAACCCAGTGATGGTAGAATTAAAGATCTAGAACACCAACAGAAAACGTGTGAAATCATATTTTTTTTCTGTTTACCAAAGTTAACAGTACAGCTAGAGGAAAAGATTGAAACATCCAATGCATAACAATAGCTGCACGTATTAACATTTAAAATGTGCACTGAAGTGTAATCCAGAAATCATTTTTTTCTTTTCTATTTTAGCTACCTTACGGGACGGAATGTGCTCTACTTTTTCAAGTTTATAAAAAAGATGCTGACCTTACCTCCTCTTGGACGCAGCAGTGTGCGAGTCAAATAGAGAGGCAATTGGCAATGAACTGATAACTCTGCCTGCCAACATCTCACAGAGTCAGGTCTACTGGGCATTGCCTGTATGCTTCTTAAATGCCACGGACATGCACTGGCAGCAGGTAAATTGGGGTTGTCTGATTATGGCCACAAGAAGCCAATTAAAGAAGTGAGTCCAGTGGTACCCTCAAGTAACCTATTTCACATTTTAAAATGTTTCCCACCAACAATTATCACCAAAACTAAATTCTCTTTAAAACCTTTTTATCAACATTCAGATTTTGATCCATAGAACATCCAGCCACAGGAAACAAGATAAGACAATCACGTTTTTATTCCATTTTTGAGAAGCCCTGCCGATGAAATAAATGAAATGCGAACTACAATTGGGACACTAAATTGAAACAAGTTATATTGCATAAACTTTTCTTGGTACTTCAGCTTTTTATTGTCAAGTCAAGCTGTGGCCAAGTTATATATTATAAACTTTATACATTTTACTTTATAATCCAACATAATCACCTGCCAGAACTTCATAACTTTTCACTGTCGGTGCTATTGCACTGGCCTACAGGGTGGTGTGATTGAGAGCTTTATCTTTTAATTGTTCTTAAAGTTGCAGTTACATTGTGATTGCTTTGTTATTTTTCAACGAGAAAGTATGTTTAGTTGCTTAACATGCGGCTACATCCCAGAAATGTGTTAGGAGCACAGGGTGCGTGAGCCTAGTTTTGACTCACTGTGCTACTGAAACCCCGAAAAGAAGCCATGGGAAAAGGATCAGTAACTCTGCTAAGGGTGCTTATTGGCTTTGAAATATGTATTTTTAAAATATTAAAAAATGTTTATGATCAGGTATAAAACTATATGAATAGGTACAAAAAAACCCAAATATATAAATACCTAAATATTTTTGTATTATGCATACATTTTTCTTTATCACTTTGTCCTAGAGAGGATTTAGGCAAAATAAATAATTATGGTTGCCCCTTCATAAAGAGAGTCACATTATGAATTCAAGATATGAACTCAATTAATCCCATTAAAGTTATAGAATACAAATCCTGATACTCTAAACATATTTCCAGTACACATTCACACAATTCACTGTGTCTTATTCTACATTGTATTTTTCTTTTCACTTTGTGGAGTACATAGGCACTCGATACTGAAAAGGATAGCATTCTGTACTCTTGGTTCGCTTTTGCACGTTTTTTTCGATGAAATATCCTCTTTGAATAAAAGAAGTTTAAAAAAAATATATATATATTTCAATTTTATAATTGGAAAAAGGTCAAATATGTTCAGTGTTAGCTGTAATGTCATTTACAAGGATTCCTAAACCATTTGGATAAACTGGAATGCCACTGTCGGGCAAAGAAGCCTTTCTTTCTTAGAAACAATGTGGATGATTTAACCTTCTTTGCTACTTCAGAGGTGAAAAGACACAAAAATGACACACAGCTAACTGCAACATGCCAAATTGCGGATTATTATATTTCTAAATGGTGAAAATGCACATTATTCTGGGTCAGACTTTGATGGAAGCAAATCTTACGTGACACATGCATATATACTCCACTGGCTCATTTACTAATACGATGCGCCTGATAAACTTAAAATAAAGCTAAGACAATATTTATAAATACTGCAAGGTGAGAATTCAATTAAATATATAAAAACACAACTGGCTAATATCTTACAGAATAAAATGGGAACACATGGGTAGAATGCTGTAACCATTTCAAACCATTTTAATTAACCAGCTAAATTGGCGCATGCAGTCATATGAATTGTAAAATTTGACCAGATTGAAATTGACAAAGCAAAATAATTTATTGGGTTCATGTAAAGTGCATTCTATTTCTGCATGCATATTAACAAACTAGATAATACATATAAAAGAGGCTTTGCACATCTCTTACTAGTAATGAGCGGATAGAAATATTTCCTAACACTCAAAGCTTACTCTTCTGTAAAAATAAAAATATCTCCTTACCGACAAGACAAAAGAAACAGTTTTTTTTAAATTAGGTAAGAACTAATTATCTCATTTATTCTGGCTTTCCCGAGACACAATCAATTATTACGTTTATTTCCTACTCGGAACAGCTGTGTCCAAGCAATCAGAACCTTGCCCAATTTATGAGACCCCACCAAACCTTAAAAAAATAAATAAATAAAAAAGATGCCCACAATTTCTAATCAGCATAATGATCCCACGTCATCCTTGCTATAAATTAAATTAACGGCAGAATTTCTGTTGTTGATACATCTTATTTGCGGAACATGTGCCACTGATACACCATTTTTTAACATGTACATTAAAACATATAGCTGGGCTAAACATGCAACTATATGTGCATTCATAAATTATGTTCCATTGCAAAATATTACTTAAAGGGGGACTATTACTGTTTTCTGTAGGCGTTCTATTTTGTGCGCTAAGTAGGTTTTTGTTACATGAAGCAGAAATAACAGATATTTGCATAAAGTTTTGCATGGATATCCCTTAGTTCCTGTATTCCCAGTATGATTTAAACGTAGGGTAGCCTTTCCCAGCCGGACCTCGGACACTAAGAGGCTTTACTAGTCAGAGGCTCAGCACATGAAGCCAGAATATTATCGGAAGTGAAGACATTTTGCTCTTTTTTCAATACTAATGTAAGTACGGTACTTGCAGTATAAATATTCTAGCTATTATTTGCATGCTGTGTCGCATGTGATGACGAGGCATTCGAAGACTCCAAGTCACAAGAACTAACTTCACAAACGAGAGGATCAGGGGTAGGTGAATCCTCGTGTGAAACCTTTTAGACTTGTTGGATCAAATGTTACATATGCCATATGTATGGTGGGAGTCCATGTGAATTTGAAATGTGGTTCAAATAACATCATGAGAACGTCCTAGTGAATCACGTAGCAAAGTCTCGAGCACATTATTTTAGGAGTGTTAAGAACAGTTTAGCAAAATAAAAACAGAACCATAAAATAAATCCTGGGACTCCCAGAATACGGGCAAATATACCCCCAGGACCTTTAGACCAACAGCTAAGATGTTTACAAGCTAGTGTGAAGAATAACTAAAAGGTTCAACTGCCACTCTATACTCCAGAACACATCAATTGTTTTCTGCTGCTACTCCGATTCCAGAATAGTGATCAGCTTGCACTGGCCCCAATGGGAATGCTGCAAAACATGCGCAGATGTACGGTCCCTGCTTACACTGGTTTCACTACATAGGGGCAGCCAGAGAATGAGTTAAATAAGATAGACACCTAGTGTTTTAACCATAACAACTAAGGAATCCCTGTAGTGATTGCCTACAGCAAGAAATAGTATGTAAGAAGGTTAAAATTCTCTGGGGAAGCATGGTTGGTTGGTTGGTTTGTTGAAAATACATTTTTAAATTTAGTTGTCACCCAAAAAAATTAAAATATTCCATGCGGGTCTCCTGAAAGTAAGAATTAATGTATAAATGACACTGTGAACTCGTATTTCTCCCTAATTGGCTGTGGCTGTCATATGCCTGAGATGCATGCAAAGCTTGATGCCTTCAAATAAAACAGGAAGCATATCCAACCGCATTTCCATCACGTTAAGCCTGAAATGTGCGAGGGACCTTGAATTAAAACAAAAATGATGCTATGTGAGTTCTGGAAATGACATCATGCAGCAGACACATTGTATTGTTTCTCTAAAGCACCAAGACTGTTGCAAGCCTTTCTTTCCTGGTGATGGCAGAACACACATTTCATATGCATCAGTAGTTCCACTGACTCTGATAAGCTCTCTTTTTCACAAGAAACTCTTTGAAATCTGTCAAGAACAGAAACGAATGGTTAAAAGGCCTTTTGAAAAGTATATGGGCAGATTTTCAATCAAGAAAATACCAGCTTCACTTGAACACAACATGAGCGAGAGAGGGAGAGAAGGGCTATAGATAGAGATACAATTCAAGGAGAACCTAACAGGCTCAGTTACATCTAAGGAGGAAACATATGTTTAACCTGGCAAACCTGAATCGTGCTCTATTTCAATTTACAAAATAAATACTTTTCATTTAGTAAGCATTAAAAGATACATGTCTTTGTCACAATAGGATTTATTCAATAAAGCGGGAGTTGTCCAGAGAGTTTGCAGGAGAGTTATGGTTTCAACTCCTTGACCTCTCTGTAATGTATAATCCAATGGTTGAGGAGGCTATGAAGAATCTCGTATAGTTAACTATGCATTTAACAGGGCCTACGAAGCTCTTCATGCAGCAGAACATTACCGGGGATGGCATTTCTTAATGTTTAGTGAAGTGAAGATGAAAACACAACTCTCCTGCAAATTCTCCTGTCACCCCCCCACCACCCCTTTAGTTAATGGACCGTAATGTGAGATGTACACAGTAAAAATGTGGTTTCTCCAGCGACATGGGGTTGTTTCTCTTATGGCTCTTGACTACCACTTACCTGCCCACTAAGCAGGTGAAAATTGGCTTAGGTGTGGAAGCACCAAAGCATTCATTTTACTGCATACACTAGAAATAAACCTAACGTGGCTTCTCCTATGTAGCATCCTTCTACTTGGGTCCACTGAAACATAGGATTTAGGCAGTGTGAATGCAAAGCTGGGACATAAGTAGCCTACAAGTAGCTTTTGTACAGTTTGCTAAACAGAGCTTTTATTTAGCTGGGATCAGGCTTGCTGATAAGATGAGAAAAGCTACTGGATGCACCCGGAGTATAATATGAGTTTGGTTTAATTAACTCATTAAGTAGTATATACTACATAACCTACATTTATGTTTTGTTTACATCAAGTTAAAATACACAAGACGAAGCAGACAAAAAATGAGTAATTCTGGCGATTTAAAGATGGCTATTTGGTTTTCTGTCATGTAAATCTGCTAATAAGGCTTTAAGAGTAACTTTTAGTTACTTTGGTTACTAAGGGTGCAGTTCGATAATACATACCCCTGGAATTCATATCATTAATAGTGTTAGGCAACCGTATGTGGTGACCCGTCCTTTCACACTGATTTGGCAACTGATGAAAAGACGGGGAGAGAGGAATTTTCGCTTTTCATGATCTCACTCCGTGGAATGGTAGAATGAATACTGCTTTGGAAATCAAATCCCAAATGCACACAACACAATGAATGAGCTATTGGGATTTTTTTTACACTGGCAATCATGTATCATCCTTTCCATATCGCAATAATATGACCCTTAAAGTTTATAAAACCCTCAAAATAGTACTACATAATCACCAACTCAAACACAAACTATTCATGGAGAGAAACAAGGAATTTGATGGCAGATAAACACTTGGCCCATCTAATCTGCACATTTTCCCTGATGTAAGATCTTGTTTTAGATTCAGTATACATCTCTAAAGAAGTGGAAATTTACATTTACTAACAATGGGTTAAAGTAGTTTTAAAACTAACTAAATGTATTGGGTATTAATCTGATCTTCTGCTGTACCCATGGTGTTCCCACCATATACTATGTTAGTTTATAGGCTACCGAGCGACAAAAACATAAATATACCATATGGCAATCCCACACGGGTAACATGGACAGATTTTTGGATGCCTATGGTTTCTATATTCAAGATGTGGGAAACTAAGCACACAGTTAGCTACATGAGATCTCGAACACTGACAGTCACCTAATCTATACAGCAGGATGAAATACATTTCACTGCAGAATCATACACAAATGTAATCTCTATGTGTGCATTTTTATCATGTGTATACAACACTCATGGCTAGCAAATGGATAGTTTAAGACCTCTACCCCGACCTCAACAGGCTGACCTAGTACAGCAAACAGAAGACTTCTGCTTGCCATCGGATGCTTAAACTGTGAATGAAGATATTTACGTTCCCTAAATGGCGGATTTTACCATATAACCCAAACCCAACAAGAATTTGTAACATTAACCATAAATATAAAAGAAATGTCAATCAATAAAACAGAATAACTCCTACCAAAAAGGAAATCTTATTTTCTGGACTATTTCTCTTCAAATTTTGTCCTTGATAAAAATATAAAAAAAACAAGCCTCATTTGCTTAAACACAATGCACTACTGTGAATGCTATATAAGAAGTTGTATAATACATTCATATATTGGTACACAAAGTACAATTTTAATGAAATACAAGACAAAGGCATTTTAATGATTTATTCCTATCAATATGTTGTGGACTTATTTATTACCCACCTAATAGTTTCTAGCATAATTTCTCCAGATCTCCATCACCATTGTGTTCACCATTTATCTAATGAAACTGTCTTTTGCAAAGATTTTATGAGGTTCTGAGATTACAGGATTAAAAATAAAAATAGAAGAAATTGAATGTTCTGCTTCAATGAAGATAAAACACACAAACCTCAAACCATTTTTGAAAGTACAACCTCGCCCTCGAAGAATGTGTAAGCAAAAGATATTAAAAATAGCCACAGGTCTGTATTAAAACAATATTTATGAGATTTTATCATTAACATCTTTATAAATGTCATAGCCTATTAAACATTGTAGTTCATGTTCCAGATAGCTGGATCATGTTGATTTTGTAGTTCTATGATCTAGAACCATGTAAAAAAAAAAAAAAAATGGCTCATGTGAAAAATATTTAAAAATATTTATATTTGATCACGCTAAACTTTGCAGACCTGCAAGAACACTTAAACAAAAGATAACAGCACATTCAGAGCCATGAGTGGACACAATTCTCCACAAATGCCATGGATAGTGATTTTATATTGAACACTTTCAGAACAGAATTATAACTACTACCCTGACAACAGATCAAATGGGCACATATGGCAAGTTAGCAAATCCATGAGCTGAATAGCTTTTTGTTGGTTATCAGAAAATTCTTACGTACAGTAGTATGAAAGTGAGTTTGCCCTCCCCGTTGATCACTACGCACTTGAAAGATACCCTTCATCTGTCCCGTATTTCCTATACCCTCTGCTTTGGGTGTGTTTTTCCGCATTGAGAAAATCGATTCTCACGTTTTTACTGAGTAGGAGTTTGGGTACATAACTGATATCGTAAATCTTTACTAAAGCAAAATCATACAGATGTTTTGTTTTCTCACAATTAGCCACATAAAGTTAGCAACTCAACATCTACTTGAGTTTCTTATGGATAAATCACTGTATGTGCAGTCATTACACAAGATCGCGTTTGAAATGTACCTTTATGTGCTCACAATCTCGTTTGGTACCAGGAAATGGAAGCAGCCATCTGAGTAAAGTGTGTCAAAACATAAGGTTAGTCCGTAGAAGGTTATTCCAGTATGGAGGTGAGAAACCAACAGTGACAAAGAAATATCACATCCTCAATAAAATGACCTCCATTTCTTAATTTTATTCATAGACAGTCTCTAAAAACCCTACATCTGATAAATACAATATGGTAGTGAAGGTATGAAATGCGTTGGGCGTTCATGAAGTGACCTAACCTGCAGTAAATAGCGTGTGCTTGACGGAATGTATTCAATATGTTTACTATCTTTTGCTCTCAAGATCTTCCTACAGAACGTCAGAATTGTCCTACTGCTAAAACTATCCCCAGCATTGAGGAACTCAGACTTTCACAGATTTTATAGTCTGCCAAAATCTCTTATTCCATAATGCGTAAGAGTCTTTATGGTCAAATATTATACACATCTGAGAATACTCGATTTGATCCAACTGTGAAGAAGGCCAACATTGACTTCAAATTCATAATATAAATGCCATGCAACTAACCCCTTTTTGTTTTATTACAAACAAATGACCAAATAAATAATATTAGTTGAAAATATGAGAAATGTAGGAATAAAATATAATCTTAAAGCATTACGATCTATCATACAATGCCTAAATGACTTTAACATAGCAGGAAAAGCACTCTATTCGAGGTAATTTTCTCTATTTCAATTCCACCTCCTTCAATCCATCTGGTATGTTAAGGCATTTAATTATTATAGCACCATATCCTGATCTGTACAGCTGAAAGCTAAAATCTTTTTTGTACAAATACCATATGTTTTCAAGTAAATGTAGAAAGATTATGTGTTCCAGCCCATAGCTTCCCAAATTGCAAGTGAACAAAGTGAAATCGCTGCATTGTGTACCAAGCAGATTGAAGTTTTAATTATTAGCCAAAGTACAAAGTCACAATAAAACAAGGTAATGATGCTTAAATTACATGAATCAAGCTAGTGCCGAGGACAATGCATCCTGGGGTAAGCTTTGTGTGTTATTAAACCGTTCGGGGAGTATCTCTGTACACACAATATCTATTTCTTCCGTCAACTAAATCAGGATACTTTTCTACACAGCGAAGATAAGTAACGAATATGTTACAAAAGAACATTGCAGAATCAGGTTCACTTTAGAACACCCAGGTCGATCCTGTATAATGTAATAGATGTTTGTATTATACAGGACCAACTCATACTTTCTTGGTTTCTTCAATCACTGCAAACTGTTAAAAGCAAAGGATTCCTAAAGCACGACACTTTCACCACTGGGCATAAGGGTCCTTAATGTTGAATACATTATTTCCTTCCCATTATACATAACGTGGACCATATTGCCCAAAATATTACGTTTTTTACTCATCTGCTTATAGAATGTGGTTTTGAAACTCTTAGGGAGCATCCTAAAAATCGTTCTGAAGCCGAACAACTATGTTTGCAAGAATAGTACTGATAGTAAATAGTGATTGATTTCTGCTGGCTTAATAAAGCATACCTCGCCCAACTACTCTGCTATCACTGGCGACATTCATGTTTGGGCTTAATCTATGGACCATGTTATACTTACTAAAAACTATACCTGTATTGGAGAAAGTATAGGCAATCCAATCTAGTGATAGTGACCACATTGTGAAAATCCTTGGCACAAAAATAAAGGCAAAAATACTCCTCATATCAACTGCCACCAAAACGCACTCAACAGAAACCCAAAGTATGGACACAACCATGGTCAACTCCATAACAAAGATGTTAGAAATATGACACAAACCACACTCATTTTCTATCACATGCCAGCGAAGAATCCAGAGGACTTATCGAATAACTCTGTCAGAGTGTTTGAATACCCACCAAGACAAATGTTGACAATATGGACTCTCTTGCTATCTCTAGAAGCCCTCAGAGTAATTACCAATGACTTACATACTGCCATACTAAATACTTAAGATGTAGACACATTGTCATCATGTACATAACATTTATATTTATATTATATATATATATATATATATATAATATATATATATATATACACACACACACATTATATGTAATTATATACATACTCATACACATGTGCACTAGACTCATATATATATATATATATATAATTATATAATATATATATATATATATATATATGTACATATACACACAGCCACATTTTGTTAGAGTTGTAACAATAACAATAAAGAGCACCTGTTGCATTCTATTACAAATACATATATGTGAAAAACATGACACTTACCACATACTCAAATACAAGGGTCAAGGTTTCCTTCGTGTGAATGATATCATGGAGCAGTACAATGTTAGCGTGTTTCAGTCCTTTAAGAAGGGAAGCTGAAAAGACAGGAAGAAAGACGTTATTGTAGATTTCACATTTCCAGTAGGCTTCGGTTGTAATAGGCACATGCCATAATGCTTCTTTGTCAGCAAATACATAAACAGAGGCAGATATAGAGAACTCCTTTGAAAAAATAATCTGAGGTTCGCCACCATTAGATGTTTTGTTAATATGACTGGGCACGTAGGAACAAGAAGCGGTGAGGAGAAAAACCACCCCAAGAGTTCTCCAAAGAGAGCCATTGCCATTGTGTGTATTGTATACTAAAAGAGAAAGCAGACTATCGCTTCTGGATTCTTGAGTTTCTTACACCACACAATAAGGCATTAGCGGTCCTGTAATGAATCACACCAGAAGAAAAGATGAACCCCATTTCCTATAACCTAAGTAAAAGAAAATTTAATAAAAACAGAGTAAATACCCTAGTGAAACAGCATGAGCCTTGAGTCTGTCCATCAGAACAGGAGAGTCGTGGTTTAAACTCGTTGACTTCACTACATTATGAAGGGCCAACTTTGCTGGCCATGTATAACGAATCAATGCGATTGTCGTCTCCTCACACATTGATTAATGCATTATACAGGAGCAGCTCAGTCCTTCTTGCCAGTGTTTGCCTTTCATGATGAATAGTGAAGTGAAGAAGGGAGTAGAAAACCCAGTCCCCTGCAAAACTCTCCTTTAGTAAATAGATCCTATTGTTAACATGTCTATCCAGAGTAATATCCTGGGAAATATGTACAGTATAATATGTAAATTGTGGAACATTCATAAAACAGAGAGTCATTCGACGACAAATGAGAACCATTTGGGTCTATCTAGTCTGCCCATTTTTCGTTATGTAAAGACATTAAACATGCATTCTGTTTTATACAGCTTTATGAGGATTTTTCTTTTTATGCCATTTAATCCACTTTCAATAAAAAAAAGGTCCTATTGATTTTAATTTACAAAAGCTTGTGAAATCAGAAGAAAAAAGGCTGCATAAAGCAAAAAAACACAATTGTTAAAGACAGATTTCTCAATGTTTTGGAGCGTATTTAATACAATTATTTCAAGCCAATAAATATAAAAATAGGTAGCATTGTCAAAAGTAAATCGACAAAAGTGATTCATTATACAGATCACATGCTGGGAGCATCGTGAAATGGTAGAAGTGAAAATAAAATGTAGCTGTTATATATATAGTTTATAAGACTTTCTTTTCAATTATAAAACCAAGTACTTCATCTGTGTCAGGACAAATATCTGTCAATCAAATGCAGACTGCTTCGCCAGTGCTCAAGCAGCGTTATCTTTAATAACTGGTAATTTAGGGGCATCCAGAAAACTGGATTTCTGGATTAAATAGCCTTATAGTCACTCATCGGTGACACAATGTCTCCCTGGCAGGGACAGGAATCAACCTCATGTAAATAATGTGTGACAGAGAGAACATTTCTAATCACCCTGTATAGTTTTCCACAACAGGACACCCCGATTTTACACAATAAGAGGTGGACTTACAAATAAAATGATTGAAAACAGGAAAAGCAATCACACATTAATTAAAGACACAATGCACCTTTTATAATATTACTAAAATGCACCATACGAGAAATCAACAGCATTTACGGTTGCATCAAAATATCAACCTATTGGTACCAATCCTCTGTAACCGCAAAATGACTGGAATTCATTCTAATTTCACAAACGTTTTAGCTGTTGTTGTGCGTTTAAGCGGACCAACCTCCCAGCAGAAACGCTAGAGGCAAATTCAGTAAGGGAATTGAAACGTGCATCCTAAAGACGAGGCCGAGGACTGATTTTATGTTTTTACGTTTTTATGTCAGGCAGACTAGATGAGCCGAATGATTCGTATCTGCCGCCAAATTGTAATAATTAATATATATCTACCCGTAACCACGATTAAACAATTACTCAGTTTTCTTCACATTTTATATGCAAGTTCATATGGGATCTACTGCAAGGAACAATATGTCAGCCAGCATTGCATCTTCCCATGAGCAAGGCTGTCATTAAGGTGGCGTCCCAGAGCTGTGTTGGTGTTATCGAGGCCTGTAAACGTGTCATAAACATGTCTATAGCAATATCCATGCTGTCATTAAAATCAATACCATGTTTGGGGGTTGTAATTAGCAGGTGATTTAGGAATCTAATGATTGTTATAATTAGGAAAAAATGAAAAGGTAATTTTAACATGAATTTATAACTCCAATAACCACTGTGTGAGCGATGACAGTTCATTATCATAATTTAGGAGACAATGCATTAAACATTTTTGTTCTAATGCATATTTAATGTTCTATCACTTTTACGTTTGATTTATTGGTGAAGCATGGTTATCCCCTAGGCTTTGACTTTTTTTCACCCCATTACATTGACTTCATTCTAAAAAAAATAGAATTCTACAAGATCAGCACATGTAGTAATATACCTACCAAAAAATAAAAAAGTTATTCTAAGTGTACAACAGAAAATAATGTTAAGAACATGCACTAAAGAGTCTTTTCTAAGAGAAATTAGAAACAAAATCATAAAGTTGACTTCCTTCAGTAGTATTGAGATGCTCTTATATGACTATATAGCATGCAAGGTGGAGCTCGTTGGTTAGTGTGTCGCTTTTCAATGTTCCTCCTATTGCCTATTGTTTGCTTTCCATTGCGACACTAGAGGGATTCTAGGTTTTAAGAACATTAATGTAATATTTATCCAGCTGAACTGCGTATGTATCTGTTTTGGTAGACATTTATTTATGATTTTGAATTCTTATGTATTGATCATTATATGTGTGAACATTATGTCATCACTTTAAGATTTGTAAAACTTTAAATTAGGTGTTGCAATTTGGCTAGAGTCTCATCTTCCACTATTACGAGTGTAAATGTATAAAAACGTACATTTCTTTATGGCGTGAAAAAGAACTGAATTACTGTTTCAGATTGATGCTCAATGTGGGAAATCAAGCACCTTGTTGACCGTGGGTGGGCGGTTTGCTCACGTTGACGCATGCGCATCCTCTCCGGGGGACGTGCATGTCAACGCGGCAACGGTCCTCCACGAGCTGCAATGGCGTGTCAGCAGCACTTGCAGAGTCATAAACGAGGTGCTGCGACACGTCCGCGATGCACTGCCCATACTGCCGCTGCTAGCATGATCTCTGTTATTTGTGTGCCTACATCGTGTACCAGACCTTGGCTTTGATTCTTGACCTCGATCCCGTGCTGCCTGCCCTGACCTCGGAACCTCCTGACTACGTTTATCTGTACTTTCTGCCTGAACTCTCCGTGCTGTGAATACGCCTCTGCATAGTGGGTGCATTATCTGTGTTGTCCAGGTCCCGTATTAACACGCCTCAAGCAACCCATTACTTTTTAAAATACAGAACTGAGAACAATGTTTCCCCCTTTCCGAAGAGCTTAAGTCAATAACAAAAACAAACCAAGGTAGCACAAATAATAATGTTGCATGTTAAACGTTTCAGATTCACATGGGCATAATGGCATAAAACATTTTTACTTTCTAACTTAGTTCAGTATTTTTTACAGATACCTTTCAGATTTTAATGGAAGTTAAGTGCCCCCGATATTAAGATCTAATGATTTAAACCACTCCAAATGTAGGTAAGAGTAATATTCTAGTTATCTGGTGTTTTGTTTTATCCTGGGTAATATCTAATGTACCTTATCATCCAAGAAATATCCAATTTAACATTCAAGGTATTCACCCATCTGGGTTTTCTTTTTTGGTTGAGTCAGCAGTCCATCTGTATAGAATTACTTTATTTCACAGCTGTCATAACACCATATTTTGGAGCTGTCTTGTACTTTTTAACGCTTTCAGGATCTTAAAATTGGTTAAAAGTTATAGACAAAAAATGTAGTTTGAAATGTGGCCTTATCACCATAGCAACCATAATAATTAATATTTTTTTTATTTATAGCCAGATCGAATTACCACATCTCAACAATGAAATATTGTGCTCTATAATACTTTAACATGAAAACGAATATATAAAATGAAATATCCTACATACAAATACAGTATACAGTAAACATTTTAAATATAGATTTAAGTTAACTTCAGGATATAATATACTCTGAACTAATGTATGTATGTGTGTGTATATATACAAAACAAGGCAGCTCTTAAACATGATCTGCACATGAAGTACAAATAAAACATAAATAGTTTCATTTTTAAAAGCCACGAATGCCTTGTTTTGTGGATATTAATTATATATTAATGCACAAGCTCCAAAATAATTTCGGACAAACTTTTCATTTTGTTTTTTAGAAATTTGTTTTCTGGCAACAAATTTCATTTTTCTGCCCTTTTGTGTCAAAATTCACTTTTGTCTCTCCATCCACCATTCCTTATTGTGTATTTGTCCCCCAACTTCTCATTTACCTTGTGCAACCATCTTCTACTCGCCACTGTTTTTTTGGCAGATGCAGAGATCATGGTGGCAGGGAGCAAGGGGGGGGGGTGTCAGTATATGAAACGGTGTCCTGCTGCATATTGCTTTGATTGAGATTTTTAAAGCTAATAAAAGTGTAATTTTAGAATGCTCTGAAGTAGGATTTTCTTCAGTATAGATATTTCTGGCATTGCAATTGTTAACTATATAGTCTTTTTTGTTTTACTGTAGGTAACCTTTTGCACCCTGTCCTTGATTGTTTCTTGTGGCATTTGCTAATACTTAATAAGCAACACCTGTTAGAATTATTGAGCTCTGAATGCTTAACACATGTACCTACTTTGAACCTTAGCCATATTGTTCTGGGTATGCTGCCAAAAATGTTAATCATAACTAGTTTAAGACTGTATGACCCAAGCTAAAGCAACATCTTGTAATTACTGCCAACTGCCCCAGAAATGTGTGAAAGGGAGAGATATATCATATATAGCTGGCAAAAGATTTAAATTTACCAAATTTGCAGCGGTTTTAAATTGAGTTTTCTCAGGATCGCGATCATTTTCAGATATTCGTACGAATGTACAAAACAGTCAAGTTTCGTTAAACAAGGAGTTCGTACAAATCTGAAAGCATAAGTCTACTATAATACACAAATGAACAGAATGTGATAAGCAAAAGAATGGTCAATAATTTAACACAATGTTACATGTGATTCCTTTTGACTTTCACCTCCCACTAACAGCTTGTCAGTTTATGGCTGAACAGTTGTAATTCTCTAACAGGTAAATGTATTTTGTTGATACCATGTGCATCTCCCATTGGGGTTCCAAAATAAAGTCCAAAAGGCTTTTCAATTTCTGAGGAATTGGGGAGTATACAAGAGACAAAACTGAATCCAAAATGAACAACACTCATTATATTGTGTTTCTAGAATACTCTTAGAGATATTTAATGAGATGAGGGTAATATATAACTCTGGTTCCATCACAAAGTTTCATCTATAAACAGAACCCAGTGTGTGTAAAGCATCTACCAAATAAATAGTTTGTGTAGGCAAAAGAATAAACATTGTAGATTCCAGTCACACATTCTTTAAAATTCTACCTCCTTCCACATAAGTAACTGGTTTATGACCTTCAGCAAAGGAGACAACACTTTCTTAAGCAGCCAATTCCATGCTTGTACATTTTGTGAGATTTTATAACTCATAAGAGGATGCTTCTCACCGGTCGTAGCGGCTAGCAATGGCTTCCACCCCAGTTCATTACCGAAAACTAAGGGGTTGACTGCCAAAAATGATCATATTTAAGGTACTTAAAACTTTAAGAATAACACATATGTAGAACCGCAGAATAAGAAAAAGGCCTTCAACATTTCAAGGAGGATACCTTTGTGTGCAGACCAAGGTGTAGTGCTTTCGTTTAGTGAAACATGTGGATAGCTACACTATATAGAAATACATATTGGGGACACCTCTGAATTATTGAATTCAGGTGTTTCAATCAGACCAATTGCCACAGGTGTATTAAATCAAGCACCAAGACTGCATTTACAAACATTTGTGAAAAAAATGGTCATTCTTAAGAGCTTAGTAAATTCAGGCATGCTACTGTTAAGATGTCACCTTAACAATAAGATAATTTGTGAAATTTTATCCCTGCTAAATATTCCATGGTCAACTGTAAGCGGTATTATTTTAAAGTGGGTTTGGTGGATGATAGGAGAACGTTACCTACCTGACTGCATTGTGCCAACTGTAAAGTTTGGTGAAGGGGGGATAATTGTATGGGGCTGTTTTCCAACTTCCAACCTTGGGGGAACAGTTTGAGAAAGGCCCTTTTCTATACCAGCATGACTGTGCCCCAGCATACAAAGCAAGGTCCATAAAGTGTAATGTGGAAGAACTTGACTGGCTCTGTGATCGACCTTTGGGAGCAACTGGAAAGGAGGTTGACATCAGTGCCTGACCTCACAAATGCTCTACTGGATGAATGGCTGAAAATCCCCCCCCCCAAACGCCAAAATCTTGTGGAAAGCCTTCCCAGAAGAGTGGAAGCTATTTCAGCTGCAAATGGAGGATCAACTTCATATTAATGAATATGTATTTATTATTAAAGTCCCTGTTGGTGTAATGGTCAGGTGTCCCAATACGTATGTCCATATAGTGTATTTAAGTTCATATACTTAAGTTACTTTCAGGGTTCCAGTACTATTTATACTTGTAAATCGTTAGCCACCCAAAAGTCAAAATTTGGTCAGCTACAAGGTTGGCAAGTGCTAAACAACTGCATCTCAGAACATACTTTATAAACCATGTTTTGGGGAGGAAATGGCACACAGGCACTGTGTGACTACAAAGCAGCCTGCAATGGAATTTTGTTAAATGCACCGGTACTGATATTAAAGGGAAATTCAAATGCACTACTATTATACTACTTGTCATGATTGAAATTAAAAATACCCTTAACACCCAGTATAGAAGCACAGTAATCACTATACTACCGAGTTTAGTTTTTAAATGTGAACATACATACCGAGTTCTTTAGATTGCTAAAATCTATCTCTCGTCCCCAAAAGTCTATTCTCTTAGGGTCCTTATTCTCCAAAGGTAATAAAACACAATAAAAAAGTTTATCAAAGCAAACTGACAAATCTACATTTCATATGTGGGTCTGGAGTCTCTGGGAATCTATAATCTGTCTATAGACGTTTTATTGCACTTGCCTACTACAATAAAGCAATAGGACCCATGTCCTGCTCGAGGGCCAAGAAATGGTATGCTTGCTCTTATTTTATTTTTTATTTTAATGTAACAATTATTACAGTTTAAAGATACACACAAAGCATTACACAATTCTCTTATTTCTATTTAGGAACCCGGAGCACTGGCTCGGTTTAAAATTACACATTGTATTAACATGGCGCTGCATACAAGCTTTCTTGCATTAAGTATCATTTCCACAGACTAGCAACATCTTCCTTAATTGTGTAAAGCCCCTGGTGACCCAGTATGCATATTACTGGCCTGAAGGTAACTACTCTAGGCCTGACATTGCGAACTATACATCCTGAAACAGACAAAAGAATTGCCCAGCCTGCAGATGGTTTTCTAATTTACATTAAGACAGCGTGGACTGCTCAGGGGCAACATTTTGACTGTCACCTCAAAGAAAAATGTTCCATTAAATTAGCTCAAAGGGAATAAAGACCTCTGTACCATTCTGCAATGCTCCAGCTATGAAGACTGCCGATACGTATCTGCCCTATGAAATTATTCTGATGCTGAAAATACAACTGAAAAATGTCATCACTTCACATTTACCTGTGGACCACCACCACATGAGTAACAGTCCCAAGTTAAATGTAACATTGCACAATCACTAGAAAAAGAATAGGTCAGATGCCAACATCCAAAAATAACCAGGAAAGAAGGGATAGGAGAATATAAGGGTCTAGTAAACGCGCGCATTGAATTTAGGAGAGGAACTGAACCCTTGAGAGAGTCCTTTCTACCCAGGCATCGAAGCCGCTCAAATAGAAACTACTACTTTGTTCATCACAGAAAGCAATGGAATGTTTTTGTTAACTGCCCCAATATAATTCAAATGTTGCAAAAGAAAACCAATATTTTCAACATTATCCAGAAACAAACGTCATGCAATTTGTTAATCTCCAGGTAATCAGCCTGTGTTTAATGAGCTATATCCCAGTCCCAGTGGGCACACAGTCTCCAGAGGCTCAATCTCTTAGAAAAAAATGTCTGCTTTGGCAAAAACCCAGAGTTCTCATAGTTCCCAATTCCTGGTTTCCTTGGCGTATCTGGGGGTACAGCCTCTGGAGAAAAATGGCTGTCACAGGTAAAGAGTTGATGCATGAATCTAGATAGCTTTCTCCTCAATGAGGATCAGTCCTTTTCGTCCATCACTTTCATGAATTCCTTAGAAGAGATTTATGCACATACCAACCTTTCTTTAATTCCTTCACTGTGCCTGCCTCTAAGTGATCATCTATGTAATGTGTTATGGGTTACACAAACATTTAAACCAGTGGAACCTGGTAATGAATGACTATGTAAAAAAACTATTGATTTAAGTCCCCAATGATCTCCCTAAAAGAAAGACTCACCTCACTCAAGTTTTGTAGCTTGAAGACCCCACCAATGATCAGCATCAGAAGTGATGACTTGGGTGAGAAATAACCAGTATATGGCTAGTAGTGCAATTCTGGGCATCATCTAACACTCCTCTGGTTTTACATGAGCAGATTAATGGCTGAAAAGCTATGTTCTATTGAATCACTGAGCATCTATCTAAAACACAGTGAAGACACTCACTCTTCACAGTCAAACACCACACCACAGGTGGCAACACTCCTTTAAATGTACTATGCCTTTAATAACAGCATGGATCTCCGCACGTTACACCTTTAGACTGATCTTGTTCTCCCTCATCTCCCATCAGCTCTGATGTATTGACTAGCTCAAGGTTCACCAAAGTCTTTGCATTTTTAGAAAACCATTCATTAATACAGAATAGCTCAGTAGGATTCTGGCCTTGTGTCTCACTTGCCTGTCTAATCCTCATTTTACATGTGAAAACCGCACCGACCTTTGTTTCTAAGCCGTACGTGCTGGTTTTAAGTACATTTTGCTACTTCTAAAATAAAGAACTATGAACTATTTGTACTATGGTGTTCACCACTTGCCTCATTTTAATTGTTCACAAAGGTGTCTTCAGTAGAATGTATGGTCATTAAGGGAATCGTTTAAACATTATAGGTGCTTAGCGATTCTGCAGCACTATATACCCCTGGATAATGGGTAAAGTAGAATTCCCATGCCTTAAGCAAGCAGTTTAATAGGCAATGTTATAAAAACTAGATGGTTACTATTTTTCAGTTGATAAAGCAGCCTCCCTAGAGTTACTGATAATCTGGAAGGCTAACGCAACACGTTTAAGATAGGAGTGTCCACTAGATGAGATAACTTGGAATCTCCATCTAGCTAAGCATCTTGGGAGTTGTGTAGTCACATTGCCAATGGCTGATTCAAGAAATTATTGGAACGCATACAATTAAACACACATAGCAAAAGAAAGCCCACTCATCATCCAACTATCGCAGCAAACATATATTGTTTAAAAGGCTACAAAATACATTAAACCATTAATACTCATGTGTGGCTGGGCAGATCTAGTTCAAGGCCATACACTGCAGTACCTGATCTGCCGATTTAATGCTTTTTCAAAATGGAAATAGCTTTCTCCAGACATCATACTTATATATTTTCTTGTCTGAGAATATAGTAATAAATGGAGAAAAAAAATATTAATAAACACTAGCCTAAAATTTACCTCCCTAAAATAGCAAAAACATTGACCTCATGCAAGCCTCCACCAGCATTTTGTGGCCATAATATGCTTTGCATTACTGCTCACTAAGCAGCGCCACACCACAAGGACGCAACCATTGGGGAGCTCTTTAATAATGCAGATTTAACATGATTTAGAGTTCAACCTAAAACTGAATCATCGCCATTTAGAAGCCAAACTAAACAGTCATAACATCTGGCAGTAATCCCCCCTTCTCCACCTAAAATGTGTCACCCCACCCATGTGCTTTGAAATGTAAAATATTCTAAAAAATAACATACTTTTTCTAGGGGCTGATTTTGAGTAATGTAATCAAATCTAAGAGCAGATGTGCAGCCAAGGTATATGCTACCACCATGCAAACAAAAGTATGTATGTAAGTATGTATGTACGTAAGTATGTATGTAAGTATGTACGTATGTACGTAAGTATGTATGTATACACACTGGTCAGCCATAACATTATCACCACTGACAGGTGAAGTGAATAACACGGATAATCTTGTTATCACGGAACTTGTCAGTGGGTGGGATATAAACATTTAGCCCTCAAAGTTGATGCGTTAGAAGCAGGGAAAATGGGCAAGTGTAAGGATCTGAGCGACTTTGAGAGCCCAAATTGTGGTGGCTAGACGACTGGGTCAGAGCATCTCCATAACTGCAGCTCTTGTGAAGGGGAGCTTCACT
The DNA here is from genome assembly GCA_009364415.1 of Spea multiplicata. Lineage (NCBI taxonomy): Eukaryota > Metazoa > Chordata > Amphibia > Anura > Pelobatidae > Spea > Spea multiplicata. Next base: position 7,211,278 of record VKOC01000006.1, read on the forward strand.
CGGAATCTCCAGGCAAAACCCGCAGGATTCCCAGGTATGTAAATTAGCCAAGGACAGATCTATATCACACAACACTCCTGCCACTACAATTTGATGAATAAACCCCAGCGATTGTTTATCTGGAATAAAGAATGGACTTTGCCGTCTTAAAATCTTATGTGACAAAAGAGTCCACTGACATACTCAGTGACCATTAATGTTATTTCAACTATATCAAAAATGTTAACACGACATTCAAGACGCTCGCGTTATATTCTGTTTAATCATTATATCAGAGCTACTACATACTTAGCAAAGAAAGGAATCACGGCATATTTTAATATCACAGAAGCCAATCTCTTTTAAACCTCTTCATGAACCGTTTGTGAATTTAATGATCTTAACTTGTTTTAATATCTATATATATACACACACAATAAATCTGGGGTCAGTGAGCAGTGTTTTATGTTATTTTATCACAACGCCATTTTTCTTTGTATCATTGTATCAGACGCATGTAATTTTCTATTGCTTGCATGCCACATTTTCTTTATTTTTCACACCCCAGCGAGTTATGGATTCATCAGATGAACTTGAATAAGTACGCTCACATCAGGAATCCTGTTCTCCCGTCTTTTATATTCCTACCTAAGCATTCTTCTTTGCCTTTTTCTCTGTTTTGTCCCTTTCATCCCACGACGGCTGTCTGAAAAAAAGGCTCTTGGGTTTTCTCTGCAGGCTATCCAATTTAAAAATTCCATAGCAGGAGTCTTTGGTTTTTTTTCAAACAAGCAAGAGGACACGATCTATGGCCATAATAATGTAAAATAACATTTTTTTCTTTTTCTGTCTTTTTCGTTCTGCAAGATTAACCTTTATGGTCACCCAGATATGGGTAAAGGAAAACATTTTAAACACCACAGAGATGCTATCAGGCAGCCTGCTGTGCCAAACTGAATAGAACCATGTATACATCAAACTTTTTTATACCCCCAAAATGAACAAATAGCACACAAAACATTTGTACTGCCCAGAAAATAAAAATACTGTGGAAGGAATCATATACTAGAATAGGAGAAGATTAACCGATTAGGGCAGCTGTGTTGCCCTACTACATTGGGACATGGTCAAGGTTAAATTATTAGTTTTGAACCTTAATGCTGGAAGTCATAAATTAGGTAAAAAAAAAAAGGAGAAAAAAAGGTCACACAAGGACATACATAAGAAAATATATAAGAAAAATGTGTGCCAAGCCCATATTCACTCATGCAATGTTAAGATAGTAACCTGTACTAACTGACTACACCAACTGCATGTATCACTAAAGGCTAGATATATACTTTAAGAAAAATGTAAAAAAAAAAATAAGAAAATTTTAATTTATAAAAAAGAATCATGACATTTGCTTTGGTTTGTGCTACCAGCAATAAAGCAGAAATACATCCTCATTTTAATTTTTGAAGGTATGGGTTCAGAAATGCCAAGCTGGCCAAGGCAGCACAAGTTTTTAGTCATTTAAAAAATCCTACACAAAATTCTAATGAGATACAAAAATATTCTGAATCATTCGTCAACCAAAAATCCTCAGATACTCACTAACTACAAACATTAGAAAAGTTGGATGCTGTGTATTTTCCCCAGGTTACAAAAAAAATATGAAAATCAACCCACCACAAAATACTAAAAAAAAATTATATTTGTCGTACCTTCCCTTATGGCTGTAAATGGAGTTCCTTCTTCTTCTTGTAATCTTATTATCTTCAGTGCCACCAACTTCCCATTGACTCTACGTTAAACAAATAGGAATCAAAATGAAATATGATTAGATGTCCTGTAAACATTATGGAACACAGTCAGCCAAATGATCTCTAATAATATAATAAAAAAAATAATAAAAAAAATATCTACTCTTAGCATTACAAGATACAGCAAAGATTAAATGTACTGGAATATGTTTCAGAGGATGGTATGAAAGAAAAATAGGAAAAGATCCATTATTTATCTCCAGTAATTACCATTAGAAAGGGAATTACTTTTGAGGTTCATTTCAGAATACAATTCTATTTAAAACAGCTGTACATGTTTACATTTCATATTCGCTCTGAAATATTCATAATTGTGATTAACGGAAACACATTATTTTGTATGATCTACTTATGGGAGCTGTCACATAAATAAATTGTGTGCTTCTCTGGAAAAAGGGGCCATTCGACCGGGAGTTGCAGCTTTTCCCGATACCACAGAGCAATTATTTATAATCCACACTCAAACCCTTCCAAAAAATCCCTAAACAGGAGTTGTCCCTACCAGAAAAGTAAGCCTAGGACTGATAGGATATCTGAAATACATTTGGAGTTTATTATACGGCCCCAAATGCCACGTTTTGTCACTAACCATCGTGAAGCCTACGCTGGTTCTGGACACAAACAACTATGTAAGAGAGGAGAATCCAACAATTGGCAGGGGATGAACAAAAAAGCACTGGAAATGATGAGTTGCAGTTACCGTTCAAAAGTTTAGAGTCACTTAGAAATGTGTCTCTGAAAGAACAGCAAATTGTGTCCAAAAAATGACTATTGTAGCAAGAAACTGCGGATTTCTAATAGAATATTCAGAAGTACACAGGCCCTTTATCACTCCCATCACTCCTGTGTTCCAATGGCACGTTGTTTTCACTAATCCAAGTTTAAGTTTAAAAGGCTAATTGATCATTAGAAAACCCTTTTGCAATTCTCTTTGTTTTCCATGAAAACAGCTAAGTGACCCCAAACTTTTAAATGGTAGTGTATATAAAAGTCATGTTAAGTAAACCTACTTGATTGCTATTCGTCTTACACTTAAGGTAACATTTCACCTAGGCCCATACTGGTTCTTATACACACAGAAACAGAACACTGATGGTCAGCCATGCTGGTGAGCCGATATCACCCAGGCAGACGCCAGAAAATGGGCAACAGCTGAAATGCCCAGGTAATACCCCGGACTGTGGGTTTTCTGTAACTTATGTATTTTAGGACTGTTTTTAGTATGGTAGAGTAGCCATGGGCCATTTTTTAACACCAGTTTTTATAGTTCCTACTATGAAGATATCAGTAACATATCTCCTCATACAAGCCACTTGCAGGACTTTAATTAACTAACAAAGTAATGTATGCCACTGCTAAAGTTTGTGCGTCGTATGAAATATATATATAAAAAAAAACATGTAAAAAGGACAAAACAGACACATATGAGACAGATATTCCAAGGTAAAGAAAATGTACGTACTTGCTTTTGCCTTTGTAAACTGTTGCATATGATCCCTCGCCTAATTTCTCCAGTTTTTCATATGAGTCGGCCTTTCCAAATTTAGGACTTGTTGGCTAGAGGAAGAATCAAGAAGATACCTTGTTACGACAAAAATATAGTTGTCGGCATACATGCAGAAGATATGGACCTATGTTACTACACACAACCAACCGGCAATGCAAGTGTGAATCACAGCTCTTCCATTAGGAGGACCCGCTAACGGCCGTAGGTCTATGGCAACGCTACCATCATTTTATCAGACTTTTTTTCTTTTTCATCTTTCCACTGACTGTCTGTCACATAGCAGATCAATTAGTTTGCTTGTTCATTCAAACATGTAGGGTACCCAAAGTGCCTTAATGTCTAGTAGTGCCTCATATTCACATCTGGCCTTGCATATAATCGATGGTATATGACATCATTAGGGTAAATTTGCTGTCATGTTAAGATTTTAGGTGCTTTGTATCCACTCACACTCATAACACTAAGCTACATTTCTAGAAGTCTTTATGATATACACTAAAAGTATCTTTACTTTATCATACAATCTTCTTACTTGGCTTTTTGAAAAGACAATATACAATGACAGAGCTGGTGATTAGAATTCCTCGGTTTCACGGATTTCCTGAGAGCATGGAATGCAGTGATAATTACATTTCTATCACAAAGCAGTGTGATTATACAGCATCATCAGTATAGTAATACAGGCCACTGCGATAACACAAGATCTGTATCATATTTATTAAAAATTGTTTGAAAAAAATGTAGCGTAACCCATAAGTGTGACACTATGTCCGACTGAAATCAAGGAAAAGTGACATGGTGTTTATGACAAAGCATGTGGACATAATGCATATGCTGCATTTATTGTAATGTAAGGTATAATGTCCATCTATAAGCGACAGTAACAACAAGCTAGCACGAGTTACCGTATAATAATAATAATAATAATAATAAATATTTAACCCCAAACTATGAAGCAAAGTCTTCTCACATACCTGGAGCAGAGAGATTACACATTTTCAGGTCACAGGAGTTTATACTCTTTGATAATAATCTAAGTTTAGCATATTATATACATACTTTTTCTTTATAAATATGAGGCAATATTTACTAATTCTGTAAAAGTGATGGTTAAGCACAAAGTTTGTCCTTGCATGCAAAAATCAAAGGGGGTTTATTCCCTGTTCAACATACATCCAAACTTCTGAAATGACCAAGGGGTTGTGGTTTTATTTCCACTTTTATTTTGTGTGACTGAAATGAAAGCATGTTAAATTTTACTGACCGTCTGTAAAAAGTATTGTTATAGCTGTAAAACACTCGATACCGCTGTGATACACTCATACCAACCAAGCATTCAGGGACAGTGGGATCTGGCACCTGAAAAGGGACAGTTGGAAGGTATGGTATAATGTACAGTTAAGTCACCAACATTTCCTCTTCTCACCCATTAAGTTATGCTTTATACAGGGCCAGCTTGGACCTTTTTAATGGTGCCGTTAGCCCTTCATAATGAATAGCAAATTAAGAGAGATGAATCTCGAACTCCCCTGCCAACCCTCCAGTGAATAAACCCCAAAGATCTTTATGGTTCTCCAAGGTGGACAAAAGAGTTTGTGGAACGCAATGGGATAATTCTTACTATTTAGCACTATGGTATGGACAGCTGCCTTAATATAACCCCCCAATAGCAAAATATACTCCAAAGTGTGTATGTATTTGGAATTAAAAACACAATACACTTTATGTGTTAGTTTTATGGCCCACACATTTGCAGGAAATACAATGTAAATGTAAGGCCGAAGTGGTAATCACGTTACGCCAACATTCAGTCTTTTAAACAACCAAAAAAGTTAATTTAAAATGGTCCATTAACTGCAAAGTGAACTGAAATTGCAGCGTAAAGGCATTTTCTAATAATACACAGTAATACGTTGCCACCTGACACCGTTTTAATAACACTAATGGTGTAAACTGCAGACTATTTAAAACAGCTGGGAAGCCTTCCTCTTCTTAGTATGGGAAAGTGAGAAGCACTTGGAGGCTTATCGGGGATTCATATAAAAATAGCATGAGGTCAATTAAACTAAACTGATCAGAGGGCTTGGCCATAGGAGGCCTGGCTAAAATCTTCATTCCTTGATGGCTTCACCAACTTTAGCCAAAAACTCTCATTCTACCATTACCACCCCCCCACACACACACAAAAATCACCCTTACTCAGTCTCCATGGCTGCAACAAACTTCTTATAACCCCCCACTATTCTATACTCGGTTCACATTCTATTCTATAATAGGGGACGCCGACATGTACATAGCATTCGGCTTAGAGATGGCTTAATGATGGTGGAGAGCCATCCCTGGGCCAGCACAGATCTCGTACATCACTCCTTGTGACTGTGAGCCCTATGGAGCCTAGTATTGCAGAGCACACTTGAGGTTTCTTACACAGGCTACACACAAAATGAAGAAATGAGTTATATTTTTCATCTATCTTAAACTCAACTTCCTAATCCTTAGACTACTATGTAAAAAGGAAAAATGTACAATAAAAAGTCGCACGTAAATGCACATCCTGTCATGTGTGTACATTGGTGGAGCCCAAACACATTTTATTATATAAACTCTACCCTCTAAGCACCATGACAGAAGGAAATGATGAAAAATAGCATCAATGTGGCAAAGGCACAAACGGACAAGGTGTAAGCCTAGTCATTTATCTTCGTCATAATAATGCAAATTCCCCTATCACACCATGACAGGCGGAATTGAGTGCTACAAATGGCCTCATCTGGTTTTTCCTGATTTTTTTTGTATTTATCTTAAAACCTAAATTTTTTACGCTCAGTCCTAAACCAAGAATCGATGTTTGCTGTCTCCAAATATTTTAGCAGGTGGCTAATCAGCACCCCCCCATCTCAAATATTCAGAGAAAAAAGTAATGAGTAATAAAAAAAAACCTTAAAATGTATTACTTGACACGTATAAAAAACATTATATAGATGTTTTGATACTAAACGTATAGTGCTGCTCTCATTCGATACCATTTCACTTCAATCACCATCATTCTCCAAGTATCATGTCTACAATACCGTTGTCTCTTTTCTGAATCTCCTCTATCAATAGAACTTTTATTTCCATCCACCAGTACCACCGCCACACTATATCTGTATTGCCCCCCCCCCTTTATATTTGTATTCAGCAGGTGAAAACTAAACATCTATTTCTTTTTCTTATTTGTGCTTTAAAAGTTAAACTTGGATCCATAAAATGAACGCAATGGATCCCTATGGTGCAATTCACTGTCATGGAGTATCATAACACCACCTGCCACTTTTTGACAAAACTCCAGTGAGACAATAAAAGCCAACCCTTAATGGAAGATTAAACCCCCCCAAACCACCTGACGTCTCTTATACAAACTGTGTGGATTATACGTCTCATGCATTTTTCATTACCATCCAGTAGCTTGTGAATACCGTACGTAATCACTACATGTATTTTCTGTGTTATTCAATGTTATTTTTTTGCCTGCGTCAACATCAAAAGAATATGACCCACCGGGGAAAGATTATATCAACAGACCTAGACTTAATTAAGTGAAATGAACACTAACAATTAATTTAGTAACACTTTCATTTGTCGAATGCAGGTGATTTCAGAAAGTGTGGGAGATGATTAGTTTGTGATAATAGCGGGCTATTTATGTCAACGCTTGCGATGCCAGCAGGTTCGGCCCTCCAGAGGAACCATTTGCCATAGATGGTGACATCAATTTACTTTATGTATCCTGCCAAAGCAACTGCAAGGTTCACTAAGCCAGCTTCTCTCCCCTTTCTTTTCAATACCGGCTGACTTTGCATTCGAAACACAAGCCTAAATTAAGGTGACAGGGGTGCACCTAGAGTATTTGGCACCTGGGGCAGATCCTCTATGTGGCACCCCCCTACAAACAAATTAATGTTGGCAAGAATATTTATTTCACAAATTCATAAACTATATGTCAACTGGAAAAAAATAGAAGCCTGAAAACATGGAATTATTAACTGATAAATATGTTTAAATAAATAACATTTACTGAACAGGAACCTTGGTGAGAAAAGAGAGTTTCCTCGCACAGTGGTAAGCTGCGGGCCCGCATTAGGCGGCTGGGGGGTCCCCGTAAACCTCTGCTCAGCCGGCCTCGGCCTACTGTGCAACCCCCTGGTGAGTAGTGCCCGGGGCAAACCGCGGCCGCCCCCCCTTAGGTACGCTACTGAAAGGTAACTATCAACACCAGCCCCTCCATACCTTGTAATTGTTTGTTAACAGTAATATTTTCTAGCCAGGGGGAGCACATGGGCAATATTTTTCCTAGACATGTATACATGTTGCATGTTGCCGTCCAGCATGCAGGGAATCCATTACAGAGTTACACGTCCATATGTGCTGATCAGCAATACAAGAAATGTAGACATTTTAACCCCATAGCTTAAATGGACACTAATGCATAGGATAGGTGCGTGCGCATGATCTTAAACTGCTCCCATTGATTTCCAAAAGACTGCTTTCCTGCCACCGACTGAATCGTCAGAACATGGAGGAGGAGGGCAACTGCAGATCTATTTGGGTTTTTTCTCCTTTCTTTTTTAGTGGTGTATACCACTTCTGCTGGAAGGCTGGTCCACTTATCCATCTTGCTAAAGTACAATTTCCTAATATTACACTCAAACCTCCAATTCTCTAGTTTTAGACAACGACCTCTGGTCTCAACACTTCTCCTCCTCTGAAATACACTGCAATCCTGTGCTTTGTTGAATTCCTTTATCTCATCTCATCCCTTTCTCGTCCAAGCTGTAAATGTTGAGATCCCTTAGTCTTTCATAATAATTGTTATCCTGCAAACCATTCCCCATTTCTGTAGCCCTCCTCTGAACTCTCCCTCTGATATCTAACATTTCCTTTCAACCACAAAGAATGTCTTAACCATGAAGAAATGACTGCAATTAAAAGGACACCGACATTAAAAGTAAACTTGATTAAAAGCACATAAGAAACCGTCTATAAAAATCTGTCTCTATGACATTTTTCTTGAGTTTCCAATGTATGTGTTTTGAAACCGCAATTTCATATCGGAGTTTCTATTTCATTGTCAGACATGTAATACCTTTGTTATGTTGCATAAAAAAATCTAAATATTGATTGTTACAGAAAGTGTTTTGGACGTAATCTTATATGTTTTTGTTTTTATTTCCAGGAGTATGATCAGGAGTGAGCATAGAGTTACTGGTGAATGGATACAGAGATTCTTTGCCCCCCATACACCATAGGCGGGCAAGGATATAATATTTTGAGTCTCTCATAATATCACCCTCCCTCCCCAACTAAGACACAAACACACGTACATACTAACACACACCCCCTAACATCAAACACTAATACACTTACATTAACACCATACACTAACACACATACACACTTATCATGCAGAGCCTATCTTCAGTGCCGTAGAGGTGCCTGGGTACAGTGGACCCACAAAACCTGCCTTAACGCACCCCTGTGTGTGATTCTGTTTTAGTTTATTTGTCAACAATAATCAGAGGCGTTCCCTGGCTGTGGATTGCCACATAGGAGCAGAGATAGTTAAATATGTAGGTGTAAGTTATAACATAGAATGAAACATTGCAGATTCCGTGTGGAATGGATTTTGAGATCTAGTAATTGTCAAAGGCACATATACACAGCACCAAGCAAACTGAGTTTTTACCAACCACGTAAAAAAGCTATTTTCACAGCTCCTGGCCACAGGTCCAAATGTGTGTGCGTGGGAAACGTGCAGGCAAAATTGGGTCATATTATATGGAACTAGCCAATGGGGAATTATTGTATATAACTAGCAACATCAAAGGAACTAAAGTGTATTAGAAAGAAACAGACGCTACACTCTATAGGCTCCTCTACCCTCAAAGCTACTTAAGTTGGCACAAAATGCTAGGTGGATTCTGGTAAACACGAGGGTGGAAGACTAATAGGGCCACCAGTAAGTCTCTCCACTTCTGTCTCAGCATACCTAAAGGACCAGGACACATACCAAGTGTGCCCAAGTAGACTCTGCCAGGGGAGGTTTGCCAGTTTTCCACTATACAGCCCAGGGGCAAGCCTAAGCTAGATGTCAATAAAATATCATACAGCAAAACATTTACCAAACATATTGCTTATTACACAGAATCTGGTCCTGCCCAATACATATTTGCCTAGATGGACATCATAAAATGAGCACAAACAGTATGTGTAAATGCTGCCTAAAGCCCTCAATTAAATGCTTTTTGGTAAACAGTAAATCAGCTGCCTCTGTGACCGGCATAACACTTAATTAAATGAAATAGATAAAGGGAAAAAGTCAGACACTAGCAAAGAGCCCTTGAACAATGATTATAATCGTGTATCACACATAGTATTGCAGAAGAGAAACACCTTTGAGTATCTGAGAGTCCCACACGACTCCCAGTACCCCTGCTTATCAATATCAAGGCAAATAGAAGACAACCTCCCTTTGCAGCTTTCGGTGAACAAGGCGTAGGATCAGCTGTCCTAAGCAGTGGCGTATTCTGGCCTTGGCCAACCTAGGCAGAGCCTCATTAGTTGACTTGTCCTTAAAAAGCAGGCAGCGGGATATGGCTTCATATCCCAGAGCTCAGCATTAAGGACTTCAGCAAAGAGGGGCGGCTGGTGGTGCTGTCCTGTCTTGGGCCTAGGGCAACATCGAAGGTAAATAAGGTTCTGGTCCTAAGTAGCAAAAAGTGCACAAACGAGTCTATATCGTGCCTCAAGAGCTTTAAACACCTTATAAATGCTTGTCAAATGCCTGGGTAAGATTTGTATGGTAGATATGTGATTCTAAGTGGGCTCTCTGTCTGTACTGTCTCCTTCCATTCACAATTTGAATTTAGTTGTGTGAACTGAAATTTGACTTTTACTATGTATACTTACGTTTTCTATATATTTATGTTTACATGTTGCCATGACAACATAATGTAAGCCTTCTAGCACCATAATGATGGAGAAAGAATATAAACTCTAGAACGGGAGAACCATAACAACACAGCAAGCAATAATTAACCCCTTCTATTTTCTGTGTATCATTTTCAGCACATTGCTTTAATCCGTCTACCTCTACACTCTGGTTATTGATGTCTTCAGCCACCAAAATAAACTAAATGTTCCCCCCGGGGAGGCATTTTAAAGTTTTTGTTCCGTATATAGTGAACACCCTTATAGCATGTCCTTACCCGCTGTCATATGACCACCTTTTCCATTGATAAGAGTGTTTGTTTTTGTTCACTGATCACAGTCAGGGCTTCTGGTGGAGATAAATGAACTTTTAGCCACTGTGACCTTCCTGCGTTCCTTCAATTTTAAAATCATAGTAATTGCTGTAAAATATTTTAATGGTGCTGTTCCACTTAAACAAAAACATTAGATAACTTTAGCAGATCTGTCAATTTGTTCTTTCCTCTGAAAGTTTAAACACATTATATATATATATATATATATATATATATATATATAAAAACCTTTTATGAAGCTTTTGCAGTTTCTATGGCAACTCTGCTGTTGTGTCACATGACAGTTAATTTTGTTTAATACATCATTTTTGCTGGGAACACTTTATCATGATAAAAGTGTCAAGGATAAAAAGAATGACCTTTAGGTGTCAAAGGGTTGTCCCATATCCCATATTTCATTTGTATTCCTTGGATTTCTGCTTCTAGTTTTTCTTTTATTTGGTGTGTCACTGTTCAACAGGCTGGTAACAGTTACCAACCCAAAAATCATTTACATTGATATAAAATTAATACATTTTGTATAGGGCATAGTGTTGCTACATACCAGTTAGCTAATTACATGATGTGTCCACACTCTTAATAACCACAGTTTTGGCAGCTCTTTATCATAGGGATCTTTTCAGAAAATGCTCAGAAACATATATATAGTTTAATGGCTAGATCACAAAGTAAAATAAATATATATTTAATAAGATAATTAAATAACCGCGTCCCTTCAAGCCACTGTTTCCACAACTGGATGCATTCATTTGTCATTCACAGAGGATTGTCAAATATTAACATTTCTTAATCATCTTTTTAAGACGACCGTGTTCTCTGTGTCATGGCAATACACAATGTTTTACAGGGGTCTCATTACAAATTGTAATCATTTGTAATGCATAATGGATATAGTGTACAGCTCTTGAAAGGAAGAGGTGAAAAAAAATAGAGTCAAACCGTCGTAATCTGTGGATTTAGCAGCAGAGCAAAAAGCATACTTCCAGCCTTCCGGGAAACGCACTGAAGCATTAACTCCTTGCCAATTAAACAGAATACCGTAACCTAACGCAAAAACATATTTTTCTCCCTCCCAAAGCATATTCCTAGGCAGGACAGAGGTTTCATCCTTTGCATACTTTCTTACCGAGCTGGGGCTTGAATGGCGTCTGACTTTGGGAGATTCCTTGCCCACGGATGCGCTCTTAAAGCTAATGCATGCATTGTTTTCAGAATGCACTCGCTTCACCTGGTTTGCAGCTTTTTCAAACGGGTCGAAACTGCTATGAGTCCTCTGCACCTTGACCTTCTTGTCTTCAGGAATGGTGTCCAGAGGCTTAATTACAGAGTCCATTCCATGGCAGTTCCGAGTGGACATCTTGGCGACACATATCTGCAAGGATAATAAGGAAACTCCGTAAGTGGCGAGTATTTAATGAAACAACCCCACACGTACACACACGCACGCACATCTTATCCCGTCAAGTGCTGAAAATTACTATTGTTCACTGTTGTGAAAAGCGAACATGCCCTCGTCATCAGGAAGTATTGTTTGGGTAGAACGCAACAATCAAATTAGTAATCAATCCCTTAACTGCAGAAACACGAGAACACGGCATCTGAATAGTGTAACCCAAACAAGCTCTGACACATAATACAACCTGTATCTAAGTGTACAGAAGTGTAGCATCTGGCAGTGTGTCTAAAATATATCCATACCCTTCTTTATCAACACAAATGTATTACTGGCCTGTCCTCTGTAATGCCCTTTTTAAATATTTTCCTATAGACCCCATGCATTTTACTGCAATCAAATTGGATTTAGAAAATTAGACATCCGTCTCATTTAACGCCTTCCTTGGTCGCCTTTACTAAAACCGTATGCAAGAAGCCTACTTCTAGAACATGCTCACAAAGACTCCTGATGAAGTCAATAATTGAAATCAGCTGTCAAAAGCAGCAGCCAATCGCACATAAGCTAACAAAACGTAAGGGTTCACATAGCATATACGCGATTGGCTCCTGCAACTCCCGCTGCTTTCAATTGGCTCACATCGAGTATGATGGAAGTTCTCCTGACCATGTGTAAGAAATGGACATATGTCAGACGACAGCATGGACTTCAATAGACCTATAATATAAAATAAGGCTGGAGTGGACCTTTAATTAATATCATCAATTATTCTCTTGTGAGCAGATATCTGAAAATCTGTTTATCTACTACAATGAATTAATCTTTTTTTATTTAGATCAGCTAATTATTAATAAGTAATTGTTGAATACATATTCTTGCATGTACTAAAAATAGCAATAACAGAAAACGACTAAATGCAAAAAAAGTTAAACCACCACCAATCAAGGAATTCTTACTGCAGAGTTTGACATCATAGAGCACCCGTCAATGTGGATTCACAAAAGGTCAACATTTTCTTTTCTGATATAGGGATGTTGAAACCCATATATATTTAAATGTTGCTATTATACATACGATGGAGTAATAGTAGTTGGTAACATGATTTCTGGGATTGGGTATGCATGGGACACGCATAAGGCTATCCTGAACAAAAGAAAATGCCAAGGACCAAGTACGGCTTTATGTCTTACAGTAGGGTGAGAAGCCAATTAGATAGGCCAGACTGCTTGTGTGTGCTATCACATGCAAACTTTTTATTACTAAAATTTACAAAAAATAAAATAAATCAGCCCAGCACCCACGTTATTGTTTTCTTTTTCTGAATTTATGTACACTGCTGAGAATTATTATTCTTACTCAAAAGACTATTCTGCATGCGAAGATAAATGAGCCTTTGGCATTAATAAAAGTGTCAATGTATTCATGGGCACACTTTTCATTTGTGTTATGCTTTAACACCATTACAGTTTTATTCAGGCAACACAAGCATGACAATTTTCATTGCTCTGGTTCAATGACTGGTATAAACAAACGTTTAAAATTGACGACCGATTTTTGCAGATGTTCGTTTGCATAAAACAAATTCTAATTTTTTGCTTTTTGTTGTAACTAAGCCTATTTTCTCACTTGGCTTATTCATCAAAGCAAGAAGTGGCAGTAGACGTGCAGTTTCTACATGTCGGCTTCACTATACATTATAAAAGGCCAAACTTATGACCCTTCTGGTGCGAGAACTTTGGGTTGGCCACGCATTATACTTAATTTATGTATAATTCGATCTCCGGAAAATCACCTTACTATTGAATTATTTCTTAATATAGGGCCAGCTTAGCCAGTCTTATAGCAAAGTCCCAATAGGTCTAATATACCTAGTTCGCCTTATTTAAAAAAAAAAAAAGAATCCAGATGAAAAGAACTGCGTGGATCCTTTACTGCCTGGAGTGGGTTCAGAAGGATGGCATCCTTTCGTTTACACCCCAAGAGCTGTTTATATAGAGCCTGTTCACAACTATCTCATGTGACATCATTAACATCATAACTGCATTTATGGGTTACACTATGATCTCTCTGTGTCTCAATTTACAGGGCTAAACGAGAGGTCTAAAGTACAGTATATGCAAGAGTATATATATATATATATATATATATATATATATATATATATATATATATATATACACACTCTAAGGTTGTGTATTGGGGCATGTGCGCTTACACCTTTATGTTTATTGTTTTTTGTATTATTTTAGTGGAAATTTAGAGTTTTTTTTCCACGAGGTGTGTTATAAGTTGTACTTTACTTTGCACTTAGTTATTTATTGATTTTTTTTATATAAGTCCCAATAGGTCACCCATCTCCATAATTACAATCTGCTCAACTCGAAACTTAAGGACATGGATGCGTCATGTTCCCTGAGAAAAGATCTGCAAATTAAAAAAGGTACCCACTGGGCGGATACCATAACTTGCAAGTTTAACGAGTCTTTTTGGAGAACTCTCAGTATGGTCAGCATTCTAAGGTGCGAAGTTCCAAAGAAGGTCCAGCAAGTTGCTGTTTTGCCATTGATTAGACAGACCATTGGTCATTGCACCGCTTTGCAGTCCTAGAAACACAGTCTGTGCTGGCTTTTTCTATTATGAGGACAGATGCAGATTTTGGCGCACTGAAGAGTGCAGCTTTCACACTATTTTTGGGCTTTTCTTACTAAACCATTCACTGCACTAATGTTTTATTCAGTGATCAGATTTCAATATTTATGAATGATTGGACCAACCTGAATATTCATTTTGCAAATTCATAATTCAACAGATCACACACACACAGGGAAGTTGACACAATTTAAACTAGCCTTTTTTTGATACCTTTTTTAGTTGATTTTGTGGTTCTACTTAAAACCCTACTTTACTATAATATAATATATAATATGCAAAACCAAGTTAATTTTTTTTAGTTTACCCCTAAGGCTAAGGATTACAAACTTGTAAAGCGTGCCATGCATGGAAATGCTGGAATCAGTGCGTGCATTCGTTTCTTTGACATGTAACAGGGACACGCAGCGTGAGCCATCAGCAACTTGAATATCACACGACGGTCCATTGGGCTTTCCGCCTATCCAAGTGTTATAGAAGATTGTTTTGTTCTAAAACATTTTTTGCTACCGTACTGTACATTCTATAGCAGACAATAGTGGCCAAGTGGGTCCAATTCTGTTTCTAAACGTGGTTTTACATGCCTTATGTAATTTTAAGTGGAGAAAAATGAGGTTTCACGTGTTGAATTATCTAATCCTTTAGGTCGTGCTCCAAAAAGTTGTTTATGAAACAGATGGTAGCATTGATAAAATGTTTTGCGTTGAACAGAGTTAAGAAAACGTTGCAAAGGTTCATGAGCTAACCCTTATGTGAAATCTAGACAACGTATGCTTTAGAAGTAGAATGAAGTATCTTCTGGATCACTAGGGTATTTGGTTCCCTTCTTCCACTGCACAGTTAATACTTCCCCTGAGGTCATTGTCATTTGTTTCACAGTGAGAAATTGCATAAATTACTGTTCCGTGTCAATGGAAACTCATAGCAGTAATAATTTTTATTTAATCTCCAGATTGTACAGTCACATTAGCCCTAAAGCCAACTTCTATCTACTTCAGAACCTTTGGCATAATATACTCATCATTGTGTCATGCATCCCCACTCTGCAAATCAGCATGTTTAGATGTAAAGTTCCAAAGAAAAACATTTTCTCCTTGAGCATTAAATCCAGCGTTGTATACGGTAATATTATATACGGTGTATATTAGCATTGACAAACTTGTATCTCAATGAACCTCCTTTATCTGGAGGTTGCTACTGATGTACTATTTTGACTTTCCTTCCAACATACTGATTCCTTATGGCAATGCCAATGAAGTCTGTGTACGGTTGGGTGATTAGGACCAAGTCATTCTTTTAATCACCACAACAGAAGCCAGGGTGTTTGTTGAGTAGACTGGGATAACTACTAGAATACATAAGTGGTTAACAGGCCTAAAAACATTATCCAAAAACAGTCATTTTTAAATAATTTTTTAATCCGATACTGGTAATAACCATTCAAAATATTTTAAAATATATACTCTGTAAAAGTAAATTGATTCCCTACAGATGGAGCATCAAAGGTAACAGATGGCAGCCTTTTTTGGACATAACACTGGTGCGCCAAACATGTAACCAAAAGGATCAACTGTCAATTATAGTTAAAATAAATAATCCGTAAACAGTCTTCCAACCTGTGGTACTAGCATCCATGAGCCCTTCCTGGTCAGGTTATTTACTATTGCTTTTGTTTCAGAAAATAAAAGATTGTTTTTGGAAGGAAAAGGTCCAGAGGAAAAATAAGACAATTTCTAGCACATCTGTTTTCACTTTGGCCATGTAAAAGGTACAAGTTTTATGTCTGTAATGATCACCCACCATTTAGCACAGTGGTGTCTGTCTGATGCTCAATGTTCTCTATGCCGTGAAATGCGGACATTAAATTCAATAAAAATACATTTAGTTTGACCTACAATTATAGTAAACTATGGAAAAGTGGTAATTGGCCTACAATTTGGGGATAAATGTCAAAAGAAAGCCAAAATGTGATTAATTTGAACTACTTTAATTTCCAAGCGAAACAAGAGGGGATGAGAAAACATTGCCTGTGACTCAGTAATGCATTTTGAATAGATTTGTCCAATTTTGTGAATTTTTATAAACCTGCCTTCTGTAATAAAAATAAAATAAAATAAAAAAAAACGGCATAATCATAGCACATTTTGTTCCAGCTCTCTCTGACTTTCGTGATGAATTAAAATCACAGCATTGGAAGATGCCCAGGTTTAAAAAGATGTGAAAAATTGCCCCTTCCATTATAGTACAAAATGTTATGCAGGGTCCGGGGTAGCACAGGTTGCTGAATCCACAATGCAGAGATGGAGAAGCGGACTCACAAGACAGACAAAATACTTATAGAGAAATCCAAAACAGCAGGAAAAGTCCAAGGTCGGGGCAGACGGCACAGGATCAAGGTCAAAAACAAGCCAAGGTTCAGTACACAATAGACACAGGTAGACTAGAAGCATAAGCAAACAAACCCAGAGCAAATCACTGTGTGACTCTTTGCCCAGTTAGCCATGCATGTGGCACGCTTACGTCCCGTCCGCTCCAGCGCTTGCTTGGGAAAACGCTGCCTGCAGGGGTCTTTTTGGAAAGAAAAGTCTTCAAATGACTTCAATGGGACCGAGACCTTGCGACTAACCGTCTGCTTCAAGCAGTTGCAGGGCTGTAGGTTCTACATCAGGTAAGTGCCTTTGCATTTTATTTTCATTTTGGACATATGCATATTAAAGTGGTCACGGAGTACTTTAATGTGTGTTATTCTAAAGTGTGGCGGGGGGTCAGGGAGACTATGCTGACCCTTTAAAACGTTTGTTGTTGCAAATCTAGAAATTCCAGCCTCCCCCTAGTAGTCGAGAGCTTAAACCATCTTCGCACCACAAGAAAAATAATAAGTCATGCTACAAAAGCACAGCCAGGACTTAAATGCACTTAATATAATAAATTACACGCAATAGATTATTTCATTTCTGTAGAGAGCCTGCTCCTGCATTAGCATCAAGAGCTTTTACAAAGACTGATGTCCAACCCCATAAAAACACGAGTTGATTCAATAATACCAGGGTGATATAACACGATTTGGACAAACCCCCAGTATACTGAACATTATTAAACTGCAGAAATGTAATAAGTCTGTGGTTTTATAATCATTGCCTCCAAAGCAAATAACAAATAAAATAGTGTGACAGCAGAGAACTGTTACCTAAAGGGAATGCGTCAAAATTATCACTGCAAAAAAACGGCGAACTAATGTATAGATTAACAATGTATATATTTAATTTACTACATTGTGCAGGGCCAGCTGTGCCCTTCAAGGCTAGGTACGCTAGGCAGCAGCCTATGCTTTCCGTTATGTAAAAATAAAACAACCAATTAACATACCTGGGAACTTCCCTGAGTAGGTTCCCTTTACTCACTCTCTATTTTGGTGGAATTTCGGTATTTTGGTGGAATGGCTTCATTAAGGGGTTAATTCCACCTCAGGGCAGGGCTAGCTCATGACAGCCTTCAATGCGATGGAAGTGGAGGAAGCAGATGGGAAGTGGCCAGGGAGCAAGCATGACCAAATACTGCCCCCTTGTCAGGAGAAAGAAGAAACCTCACTGAGGAAGCAGGACTTTACCAAGTCAAACATGGAGCAGCAGTTAGATCTTATACAATAATACAGCCGAGACACGATCCAAGATAAATTAGGTTTAATAACGGACATGGTATTTTCTTGCTAGGTACTAATGAGAGTTAAACGGTAATTGGTGGGTTGGGGGGGGCGTTTATTGTGTACACGCCATTCTTATTGGTTTGGAGCTTGATTCTTTACATAAAGTATACTATAACTTTAAAGATTATTAACCAAAAAACACCCGGAAATGTGCATTTATGTATATTTATGAAGGGCAAATTCAACTGAAACAAATGGGACAGACGGAGAAGTTTAATCAATACTGGTGCTGCCTTTATGATATTCCAGATATGTCATGGATCGTAGAGAAATTGCCACTTTGGCCAGGAGAAGCTTAGGGAATAAAGCCTTAAGTGATTGGCCAGAGATGATATACAGATTTTCTTGTTTCTCATTTCGTTTTACTTAGGAAGACCTAATTCCATGATTGATCGCCATCACTTACTATAGTTATTCCCCATCAGGATTTATTTTTCATTCTACATACTAATCTAGTATAAATGTCAGTCTTCAAGATGCCGAGTTAGGACCAAATCCCGCTATACCTTTTACTTTCTTAAAGCAGGTTTCTAAGACCTCTCTTCGACTAAGTGAAAGGTTTTTAATGGCATTACATTCAATTTGTGCAGATATTATTATATTCAGTAAATGTTAATTAGCATGTAAAGGTAGACAATTAAAGTTCACAACGAGACTCATTAACGGAATGTTATTCGACGGCAAGCATATAAAATGGAAGTAGACACACAGTAGAGGTAGTAGCTTAGACGTTATTTTCTTTGTTGGGAGAAATTAAACTCACAAACCCCCCAGCTTCCCAGCACATTAAGGAGATGCCTTCACGCATGTTGGCTAGTTGGCAGCTGTATTTATGTTTTGATAAAATACGTGGACGGTGAAGCATAACTGCTACTTTAAAGCAACAAGGTCAGAATCGCTAAATTAAAAAAAATGAAGCGATATGAATATCAGAGACTGCTTCTACTTTAATATGCATTCTCGCTTAGAGGGGATGTCAAGGACATCAGACTGTCCCTTTAAGACATGTTTCCATTGTTACTTCTATAGATGGAAGGAAGCTGTCATTTAAAGGGAAAATGTCTCATATTTAAAAACAGGATTAATTTTATTTTTAAATTAAATGACAGCCTGCCAGATCTCTGGGAAAGCGAAACAAATAAATGACTCCCTGTTATGAAGTTATCCCCACTGTCCGCAGCCCAAAAGCTGAACCACCAAAAAACCTTAATGGGGAGGAAAAAACAAAGCAAAAGCAAAAAACGTTAAGATGACTGCTTTTTATTACATTCGTGGCATGAGGTTTTATTTACAGAGCGCCAGGAGATTCCATAGTATTATCACAATAACGGGGAAAATAAACATTAGATATACTGTAACAGAAGGAGAGGAGGGTCTGCTCTGGTGGGCTTCCACTCAAGGTATCCATTTAAGGTGGGCTTCTAACACATATTGCAAATTCAATCTGTAAATACTGTGCGATGTAGTGAAATGTAAAAATGTTTGAGAATTTTTTCTTCTTATTATTTAAACCCATAAGCCAGGAATATACTTTCCAAAATGTTTTTCCTTCTTTTGATGTAGCCGTAGGTGTCAGGTTGGCCCATCATGTTGCTTAGTAACTTGTGCACACAGTCTCTGTAGGAGTCGGATATATACAGGATTTGGCGAGCCTCCCATCTGATCGTGTTACAGAGTATTTACAGTACTTAAGTGAAGCCATGACACAGCGGGGCCTGCGCACGCTCATCGGCAGTCAGCCTTACAGACGACGTTCTGTGCCGACCAAGCTGTTTCCCAACAAACGCTCCCCTGAAGTATTATTACATATTATATATTATATTACATAAACACATACCACATAGCAGCTTGTCTTTAAAACAATATGCATACTAGGTCACCAATGTGTTACAATGGTAGGCCAGCTAATATCGTTCCCGGGTAATCGGCCTGGCATGACCCTGATGTTCATTCAACTAACAATCTAGCAAGTTGCTTTTGTAAGCATTAAAGACGGGCAGGAGGGAAGCTGAGCTGTAACCCAATAGCCATACCTCACACTGTATATACCGTGCTTTAGGTGTTTGGTTTCTTTGTATGCTAAGGAATTGCCAATAAATGAAACTATATATTACAGGGCCATACTGGCAATCGGGGGGGGGGGGGGGGCTGGCACTTTAAGGCCAGTAACCACCTAATGATGTAAGTGCAGCCAATGGCTAAAAGTGCACAGCCACGCTCTATGTTTTTAGGTTCACGTAGCGAGCTGCTGGGCTTATCCAGCTGCCGGCCGCACGCAGGAGCGGCAGATTGGTTAAGTGTGGGGCTGTTGGCCAGTGACCCATCCGGTATTTGCCCGGTGTGCCAGTCCAGGCCTTGGTTTCATAGTGCCAGGTGTTCTGGTTACTCTTCTGAATTACATGGCAATCAAATGCAATTAGCAGCTCAGAAATGTAGCCAAAAACTTCAATGGCAAAGAAACATTAGAAACGCATTCATATTATCAGTTCTTAAGCCCTTCTATATAAATACCAACAGTAAAGTTTGTAATACAGCTATAATTTATATTTGTAGACCAATGAAACAAAACATTAGATTAGACAATACGGCATAAAATATTATCAAATGGCTTTTTCTTTTTATTCCTCACTTCCTTTTCCTTCATCTCTTTGCTAAAATGGGTATTTTTTGAGTATAAAATTGTTCAGACATGATAATATCTGTAACAGCGGTGATGAACGATACAAAACACACAACTATTTGTTTCATTTTAAACATGTCGAATTGTGTCGAGCGCAAAGCTTATGGGTCGCCTGTAGAGTTACCAGCAACATCATCTCGTAGCATAAAAATAGATTACAGGTGTACCGGTATGAAATTTGGGGTGAAAGAACTGGATAATGGAAATTTTAGTGAGCTGAATTGTCGAGTCTATTGTAGTTTCACCGTGCCAAAAGTTGTGTCATTGTAGGGGAGTGTAAGGGCCCACAGAATGATGCACATTTATCTGAACTTGGATACATATAGAAACATATAGGAACAGACCAGAAGCATAAACATGCTTAACATTGTTGTCCCACGAATATGTTTAAATTCCCACCCCACTTCTGCTGGGAGGCTGTTCCACTTATTTTCCACTCTCTAAGCAATAATTAAAAGCCCAGATTCCCCAATCTGATTGTTCATGAATGCATCATTTTTAATAACGTCAAACAATTTATTGTAAAATATTTTCTGCACATATTTTACCAATTACTTTAAACATGATGTGGTGCATCGGGTTAGTACAGAAAGACCTATGCCATATTTAATATATGTAATTCATGCGTGTACACATCATTTTTCATCCTGACACATCCCATTTCTTATTACAGAAAATAATTACATCAGATGGATTTTTTTTTCTTCTTAAACGTCAAGAAACATTCACGACTTAGGATCTGACGGATCAAAAGTGGGTCTCTTGCATTCTACCCTTAATTTTTGCCAGGGGGTGTTAAGATCAACACCGTATCCAGTGAAGCTGTAAATCTCATGGGGGGGAAAAAAAGAAACCATGGTAGATAAATAAGGAATAGCATATATATTCCATCATAAAGACAGACTCTGAGTACTGGGTGGGGTAAGTAGCACAACGCAGCCGGCACTTACAGGGTTAATTCTAGACTCCCCATTTCTAAAGGTTTATAAACTGTGTACACTGGAAAAGACTCCCCGCGGAGAATTCTCAATATTCTTCTGGGACCTCGGGTTAACCTTCCGAGCAGCAGCGCTGATCTCATCCCTGAAACTCAGTCGGTTAAGAAGCACTGAGGTTTTAAATAATTTAGAATAAAGCGCGCATCAAGGCGGCCTCAAGAACAGACATGAGATCTTTAAAATCCTAACATTAGAATTCATTCAACTGAAATGTGTACAGTTTTCTCCTATTGTCCTTTTTTATCCCCCAAAAATAAACATAAAACTTACCGTTGCTCCGTACTCATCATAGACCGCTTCACCTACAAACTCTTCTCCATGTCTCTGAGCAATGCCACCGATTGCGGTCAGGCCGGGTTCATTCAGCAAATGAATTCAAAACAGGTTTCTGCTCGAGCAAGCTGGATCGGGAAGGTTGTACTACACTGGAGAGAGGGGGAATGGATGACTACATGGAGGAAAACCTCTATGGGCGAGATATTCTCCGAGGATCGCCATGCACAGGGCGCAGATGTGTACAGTCAAGACAACATGCGCTTGTCTGAGACTCACCAGCTTTTAAATACACAGCCGTACGATGCATTAAAAAAGATATAATACATAAGGATGGGCTTGCCTATGGAGTTTCACGGAAGGCAGGCTATCTAGTCTCTGCAGCAGAAACGCAGCCAGCGAGAACACACGGGCTTGACAGTTCGCGATATACTGTCCCCGTTTTAAATTGTATTGATTCGAAGGCGGACGTGAATACATAGAAGCAGACAAATTGCTGGGGGTGGTTATGTTCTGAATCATAATAAAAAAGATGCATGTAATCACGGAGATGCCAGTCACTGCGGCCAATTCATTTTTTTTTCTGCTTCCAAAGCACAGCAAGAAACCAATTAGTCTCTCCGAAACCTAATGAAGTTATATAACAATCTAAGGGCTTTTGAAGTTGGGAGCGCAGAACATCCAACATGATACTCGCATAATAGCACAATGCTAAATCGTTGGCCGTCAGCCATAACGGTTCGCTGGCTGCTATAGTTAAAAGTTGGGTCCTCAGTGTGTAATATGCAAATAGCCTATTGCAATATCTGCATATCTAATTTAATTACAGATCTAGGCTGCGAGGCAGAAAGAAAATATTGCTCTTACTCTTAATATTGATGAATTATGGATGCTGACAGCAAGCAGCACAGAAACAAACATTCCACTAATCTATTGATCTTCCCAGACTGGAATGGTGATGAGAAGGTGGCACTGGCACTTTAAGGCCAGCTGCCATAAATGTGGACAGCGGCTGGATTACTGGCACCACGGCTTTATTTCAACAACAGCGTGTTGCAATAAAATATATATTCTTATTTTGATTACGGGAAATTACGAAGAGGCAATTATCTGGCCCCTAGAATGCATATTTAATGCAGAGAGAATAAATCCTTCATATTTTGTGGACTCTTAAATAATCTAGAAATTATTGAAAATGAATTATTTCCATAGTGTTTAAATAGCTTGCAGTTGCTAATATTCAGCTATATATACACGATAAATATTTTTCTCATGTTTTACTTTTTTTGTTGAAACAAATATCTTAAGTAAAATATTACAATACGAATTGCTTCAAGTTATTGATAGCTTTTTGACCCAATACAGTATTTCTTGCATATCTTAAAGGGACACTCCAGCCATCACATACATTTTAATGCATATGATGGCTAGGTGGTCCCTTTAAACCAAATGCATGGAGGGATTCTGCAGATCTGATTTCTTTTTTCCCTTTCTAAAGAATGCATATTGACGCATACTCAAAAAGTACGTTAATACGCACTTCTTTAGTAGGGCTGTCAGAGACACTAAACTGTCCCTTTAACGCTTACCTTGCCTGAATAATTGAAGGGTCCCAAGATTTCTTTTGATAAGATTTTGTAAAGCACTAACGCCTCACTATAGACGTAACCACAATGGAATTACAAATCTAGTCATCCTTAAATAGCTGGTAGTTTCACTTGGAAGAGCACCTTCTAAAATAACATTATTTTAGTTATGGATTTGAGCAATGCAG
>VKOC01000006.1:7266507-7327228 GCA_009364415.1 Spea multiplicata
ACAAACTCAATCAGCGACAGGAGAGGCGCCACCTTAACGAAGAAGAACAGAAGGTAAACATGGCTCGTCTTATGTTTTGAATACAAGAGGGTATCGGTTTAGGGTAACAAAAACACAAAAAACCTTTTTATTGTAATCTAAACATGCATTACATGTGTTTTAGGATTTGTGAAAAAGTGAAAACTGCTTTAAACTTTACCACCAATAAATCGCCCTTATACGTTATACATTTATGCCATTGGGTCTGTTATGTTATGAGACTAAAGACATAAGGACCCATAATAATTAGGCTGCTTATTATGCTTTAAATCAGATCTTGTAATTGTAGACTATATGAATTCACTTAATATTGAATACCCCAAACTACTATATATAATGTGCAGCTATAAAGGTAAACTTGGCCTTACGTTTGTTTACAACTGTAAAACAAGGTTTTTTTGTTAAACATATTAACAAAGTATTGTGTTAAGCTGTAACATGCAGTGATCACATGATCCTTCCCTAGTTAAGTGGGGTTTGGCTTGCATTGTTGTTGACACAGCTTAAATCTGTAGACAAAATTGCAATCCCATATTGCCTGCCAACAGCAGCCATTTAGATAAACAGGCATAATAGCCATAGCCATTAACAGGTCCCCTGACCATGTAGATTTCCTAAGGTTAAAAGGAAAAATATTCTTAGGTTGGAATGTCTAAATAATTGATGTCAAACGCCTTATCACTAGAGGAATAGAAAGAAACTTGCATAATACTGGTGAAAAGGACTAATGGGTACATCCCAAAGTAATTAACCTTAGTCATACAGAGAGTGATATATGTCTCTACATTGTCTATTCCTATTTACAAAAATATTAAAACCATTTTTTTTTAAATTCTGTATATGTTGTAAAATAATAAAAAAAAAACTTACTTACTAGTAAATATATGCATAACATGGCTGTATCATATATCTAAAAAATAGACAGAAAGTGATTATTATCAATCCTATACCCCACTAAATGTACAGAACTAACGTTAGGATTTCTTCACATGAAACACCTTCTAAATACAAAGATAATCATTTGGAAAATACTGAGTTACGGTCACGTTCGCAATTCAGTTTCTACCTTCTGTAAACTCCACAATAAAATCATTTTGCTCAGTTATAGATCAGTTCGTTTTTAATGCTCTTTGCATTTCCTCTTGCATATTTTATGTAGATGATTACATTTAAGCATTTACTATAAGTATTATACATTATTATTCTGTATATTTAAGAGTTTACCATTTTGGGATTTTACTAGTACTGCAAACCCCACCTTTGACAAGCACTAATTTAATGAGGCCGTTAATGTGGCTTATTAATTGACTCTGGAGCCAAGTAAAGAATGGCAGCCTCAGGCCACTTACGATAAGGCACGTGTGCTTATATTTCTTTTGACAATTATATCTACTAAATATGGTGCAACTGCAGATCTTAATGTTTAATAAACAATATGGAGGTAAATCTTCCCATTATACTCAATACTCACTGTAAGCAAGAATTTTAATTAAAAAAAAAAAAAAAGACACAAAAACAAAAGAAAACACCTTTCGATCTATGCATGTGCTTATTTCTACATGCCTAAAACAATATGCTAAGGGTTATTCCGGAATCTTATTTAATTTGCCTACCCATTGAGGAAAACATAAGAAACAGATTAGTTTCTGACCCCCATATTACACACTACATTTTTTGTGTGTGTGGCAGGTTTGGCAGATAACACTGGAAAAAAAAAAATATTAATACTGTATTTTGGTGGAAGCGAAAACAATGCTTAGCTAATACAGAGAAGCACGTTAAAGTATAAGGCATCAGCTGCAGAACCCTTTCAAAACCAGGGCTGTCAATCATGGATTAGTTTCATGAAAAAATGACCAAGACTTCCAGCTTTATTTACCAAAGGCTACGGCTCGAGCACCAAGCTGGGTCTCTTAATGGACAAGTAGCCATGTCTGGACAGCGAAGCTCAAATTTCAGCATCATCTTAGATTCATTATTTCAGATTCATATTATATTATAGAATCCCTGCTCATTCTGTTCTACATAAAAGGACAACTACAGCAATGATGCGGGCCCACAATACGTAAAATATCTCCATACTGGCATGGCACGTGCCACAAAAGTTAATCTTCAATGACTGGACTTCCGTTTGTAATAGAAACCCAATATTTTAAATGGGAAGTCCCATAGAAAAATATTTTCCCCCCAACAGCATACATTGCAGTGCTACATACAGTAATGTATATAGTGTATAATGTATAAGGTATTGACAAAAACCTGAGCACAAATAAAATAAGAAAAGAGTTTGTTTCATGCTGCAAATCCTTTTGTTCGATATTAATCCCTTGTGTTAAAGAAATGTGGAGATAACAGAACGTAAAGAGTAATAAGCGAGTCAGTTTTAAATAAACTGCCCCTTTTATATGGTTGGATTCGCTGTTTACTGCTAACAAAATGTTTACTTGTAAAGCATCATGCTCAGATCAATTGCAGCATTAACCCTTTAAATAAATGAATGAGAATGCGGACAAAGCAATTTTTCCTCCAAGCTGACATTATATATATATATTACTGAAATGCCAGGTTACCATGTTCTTAATTATTATACATACACATATAATTATTATATAAACACAGCAAGGGCAACCATTTCAATACAATATGCCAGAGAAATAAGCCACGCTCACCACTAATACACCCAAGGGGTTAATCCTCAATGCTTGACTGATTGTTCCTGAAGTAAATAATCTTTTGTCATAAACCGAGGGGTGGAGGAACAGAGACTTTTCTTGGGTTTGTAGATGTAGAAAAAACATATGATTGTGTAAAATTACTTAAAGACTAAATAAAGAGTTAATACACAACAAATCATGTTTTCCAGAATATTATATCAGCTGGTATCTCATGAATTAATGTATACAATAAGATTCTGACGGTGGGTTCTAATTTTTAAGAATGACAAAAAATAAATACAATTTGTTTTTGTTTTTTTTTAAAAAAATGGAAATTGAACCAGTGCTTGATTTTGTATTTATTGAAAAGAAATTAAAAATGATATATGTATATATAAACTATTTCTCTATAAATATAAACAATCTTGTGAAAGCAGAATGAAATATATGCATTCTTATTTTGAGAGGAAGGGAAAAAAAGCATATTTCATTTACAAAGCATTTAAAATATACATAAGAAAATAAATCAAAATATAGTAAAAATACATGTTGAAATCTGATGACCAATAAAGCATCACAATCGTTTTGGGTGATAACGTTATGAAAATATACATTAGAAAACCATAAGGTGTGTTGTTAACTGCAAAGAAAGCGGTAGCGTCCTTATAACAGAATATTAAAATGCAAAAAGTCGATTTTTGCACCCAGTACAAATTAGGAAATCAAATCTAACTGCTTATACGCACTCGCTTTTAGGTGGGTGCATTATGCCTCTTTTTATAGAAATAGGTTTTTTTTGTGGCAACTGGCCACTATAGCTTGTTCTTATATGGTATATATGAAAAACTGACACTGCGGCTTCATTTCTGTACCATTTTATCACCAGTATTTCCAAAAAAATTAAGTAAAATTGCATTCACACTATTGCATGATACTTCACAACCCCATCTCCAATCAACACAGACACAAAGCAGGAAAGAATAAGCTTACAAATGCTTGTACTTTCTGAATTAGCTTCTCTTCCCTGAAAACTTTGGGATTGAATTAGTCTGAGGTCTCTGCTTCTATAAGAATATTCTAAAACAGATCTATTATAGATTGGATGAAGCGCTGCACTGCTAGGTGGATTGCCACTGCAAAGGGTTAAAAAGGGATTCACTAAATACCTCTTAAAGCTTTGGTTGGCTGTGTTCTATTAAGTTTATGCAACACAACTTATATCACAATTAATTCGAATGTGTAGGGTGATACCTTAAAAAATGCAACAAGGCCTGATCAGGTTAAAGCTCAAATTATTTTGAAATTAAATTGAAAAAAAATAAAAAAAAAAACTATATATTATTTTTACTACCAGCCAACAAAATTCTATATTTTTGTGTATGTGGTATTCTCTGGCAAATAGATACTAATTTAACAAAATGCTGTAATCCCTGTGTCTTGACTTGGTCTCCAACAATGGTGTGAAGCCATAATATAAACAAAAAAGTGATAAAAATGTAATGGCCAAAAAAAGCCAAGGAAGTGATCTCAAAGTTAACCCTTTCAGCACCACTGTGCACATTTCCAACAAAAAAAACAAAGCGATCAAATTAAAAAAAAAAAGAGTCGCAATCTTTCTTTGCAGTTCTAGAAAAGCCTCCTCTGTGGTGTATGGAGAAGGTCAGAGATGCTTCTATGCTGGTATAAGACCGAGAAGTGAGACAAAGAGAGGTATTTTATTAAGCAAAAAGATAAAAGCCGGTCACAAGTGCTATAAAAGTTATTTTTTCTTCAAATCATTTTTTTCCCAAAGCATTTATCTTCAAGCAGATGGCTTTGGGGATCGAAAGTTCCCCCCAAAAAAGGTCCAGGAAACCGTAGATCCCAACAGAAAAAGTTAGAACATCCCTACCATAAAAAGGCGTGATCTGTTGTCATTTAAATATAAAATATACTTACAAAATGTTACAGTTGTTATTTACAAAGAAAAAGCATACAGAGTGTACAAGAATCCCACATTCGACTGGCACCGTCACACAGTGGTCTCCCCTTGTTTACTGTTGGTGAGTCTCGTGTAGAACTTTCTCCAGGAATTTAGCGTTTTTCCAGACCAGATCCAGAAGCCAGATGTTATTCCCACTATCAAGGTCATGAGATATTTGATCATGAAGACAGTGAAGTCTGGAGTCATGGGTGGGTGATGGCTACTGGGGCAGGGTATGGCATAGGACTTGCAGCTCTGGCTAACCCAACTTTTCTCCCACTGTTCCCTGAAAGCTTGTTCATAAAAGTAGCAAGCAATGACAATGGTGGCCGGGACCGTGTAGAGGACACTGAAGATTCCAATCCTTACCATCAGCTTCTCGAGCTTTTCGGTCTTGGTTCCATCATGTTTCATGATGGTCCTTATCCTGAAGAGGGATACAAAGCCAGCCAGGAGGAAGGAAGTACCAATAAACAAGTAAACAAAAAGTGGGGCCAGGACAAATCCACGCAGTGCATCCACGTTGTTGATTCCTACAAAACACACTCCACTCAGGATATCCCCATCCACCTGCCCCACTGCCAAGATGGTGATGGTTTTGATGGCAGGCACTGCCCATGCAGCCAGGTGGAAGTACTGGGAATTGGCTTCTATGGCTTCATGCCCCCACTTCATGCCAGCTGCCAAGAACCAAGTGAGGGAAAGGATGACCCACCAGATGGAGCTGGCCATGCTGAAGAAGTAGAGCATCATGAACAGGAAGGTGCAGCCCTCCTTCTTGGTGCCCTGTGCCACCGTTTTGTAGCCATCCTCCACGAAATGCTCGTTGCACACCACCTTATCCTCCAACAAGAAGCCGGCGATGTAGGCTATGGCTACCATGGTGTAGCAGCCGGAGAGGAAGATGATGGGTCTCTCCGGGTAGCTGAAGCGCTTCATGTCCACCAGGTAAGTGAGCACCGTGAACAGGGTGGAGGCGCAGCACAGCACCGACCAGATGCCGATCCAAATGCGGGAGAAGCGCAGCTCCTCTTGGGAGAAGTACATGATGCCGTGAACCCTGCCGGGCTCGCAGGGGGCTCCGCAGTCCTTCTCCCCCAGGAAGTGGTAGTTCACATAGGAGGGCATCTTGAGCGCCCTGGGGCAGGTGAACTTGTCCCTGTACGATGTCCTGACGTTGGGGTTGCTGGTCCATAGCTCGGGCAGGGCAGGGGTTGGGGTGCCCTTTTCAGATGTGTTCTGCCCCACGCACAGCTCCCCTGCCCCGTTCACCGGGAACTTCTCACAGCGGAGAGTCTCCGGCCACTGGAAGCCGAACTTGTTCATCAGAGCCTCGCAGCCCTGTCTGGCCCGCTCACACAGGGACCGGCACGGGGGCAGCGCCTGCTCCAGCACCGTGCACACCGGGGCATACATGGAGCACAGGAAGAACTTGAGCTCCGGCGAGCACTGCACCTTGACCAGGGGGTAAAACTGATGCACCTCCAGCCCCGCGTCCTCCTGGTTGGTGTGCCCCAGCAGATTGGGCATGATGGTCTGGTTATAAGCGATATCCGTGCACAGCGGGATAGAGATGGGCTGGCAGTATCCGTGGTCCGGGACGGAGATGCCCTTCTCCCCATTATACTGCCCCTCCGCCACCGGCACGCAAGCACAGAGCAGCAGCAGCAGGGGGTAAACCGGGCTGCAAACTTTACAAGAGCCCCGCAGGTGGAGCCCGGGCTGTGCCATGCTGCCAGCGTGTGCCCCTCTCGGATCCCTCGCCATGCAAGTTCAGTGTGTGCAGCATGAAGCCCCCGCCAGCTCCGCAACAGTCCTCGGCGAACGAGCGGCTCACTCCACGCTCTCTCCTTCCTCCCCAGTCTTGCCCCCTCGCTTTTGCCCTGTTCCCCCTCCCCAGGTGCAGAGACGGGAGGAGCCCCGCTCCCAGCAGCCCCGACCACTCGTGTCAATCCTTCAACTCGTCTCATAGCCGTTTCCAGGCTCCCCGCTGCCCGCCTCTTTACCGAGAGGGAGGAGCCTTGAAACCTGAAGCAAACTTGTCAGCTAAGGGATCCTCTCACAACCTGACTGAACTTTCTGACGGAGCGAAGGGCGAGTACACGGCGCCGCGCACACCGTGTATTAATAATAACATAATAACATATATATATATAATAATTATTCTTTATAACACGGTGTCCGGGGAAAAGAATTTGTCGGAATTAATATGTCGCTTACACTTTAATGCAGTGGTGGTGTGTGCTGCCCGTATAGCATGTACTCCCTCAGACATGTATGTTCACATGTACACGATCAGCCGGTCGCTGCGCTGAGTTTGCATTATTTATTTACTATGCCCAGTTATCATTCTAATTCGCACTTTACACATGTAAAGCAATACAGTAAAATACTACATTAGCATTTACTGTAATTATTGAGTTAATATTTATACATAAAATATGGAAATAATAATATCTAAATCTTATTTTCCAAAATCTGTATCGTGGCCATAATTAAAGAGACATGTGAAAAATGTGACGTCCCTTTAAAATGTAGCGGTGTCCCCCTTTAATATATGCATACATTGTTAAGGGGGTGCCCGGGAACACTGGGATGTCCCACAGGATCACCTACACCATGTTTCCCGTATAAGATGGCGCATTCCATCCTGGAGCAGCTTTTGAACTATGGTATGGTCCAGATTCCTCTCCGTAAGAGGCTCTTATCTGTCCGCATGTCATAGGCTGCAATGCGGATTAGAAAAAGATGATGCAGAACCTCTTGAACACAAAACCTGACAGCTTTGGAGCATGACATCATCGGCGTGACAGCAAAGTGATCTGATGAACAGATTATGAATCAAAGGGCAGAGAGACAGCTACCCTGGTTATGGCATGGACCTGGACAACCAAGCTACAGGGATCTGAGGAATCCTGTATGCTTGTATTTTAGGCACCAGAGGCATTAGTGGCAGGAGGAGGGGGGGTTCTGCCACTTTACAGATCTCTGGTCACTCACCTAGAGTGTTGTGTACAGTTCTGGAAACCCTACAAAAGGATATTGACATTCTAGAGAGTTCTCTAGGAGATCTACCAAAATGTAGAATGGTTTGCAGGATAAAAATAATCATTAAAAACTAGTAAGGGATCTTACTATGTATAGCTTGGAGGGGAGATGCGATAGAACTACATGAAGACGTTTAACAAACTACAAGAGAGACATTTCATTCCATGTTTCTATGAATTGGCCCTTTATAATACACAACTGGATCAACGAGATCAGCTTACCAGATAAACTATGCATTATGTAGGGCCAACTCATCCATCCTCTCTAGGGCTGGCCCTTCGTAATGTATAACTATACCAGCAGCGGGATCTCCATTCCGGGAACTGGCTCGGCAGAGGCAACGTATGCACTATACTGGGGAATGAATGTGTTTTGGTATCTGTGTGTATATTGTGTGGCCCTTTTTTTTCTGTCTATGTGTGCCTGTGTGTCCTATACAGGGAATAGACCCTTTCTTGGTGGGACTGGGCCCAGTTACTAGCCTTACACTTTAGCCAATATATGCTTAATTATGCCAATACCACCACCATGCAGTCCTGCCTTCTTCATCATCATCATCATCGGACTGACATTGTATCACATTATGATGTTTTTCACCTTGGTCTGGAGCTAAAACCACAGATAACGTAACTGCAATGATTTGGGGCGGAAAGTCAATATAATGTAAATGGAGCCTTACCTTAAATGTGAGCCCCTTTTAATTAAACCAACTGTTCCTATTAACCCAAATCACTGCATACTTTCCATGACTCCCTTGATGGAGCGTGACGGTTCCCATTCAGTGTTACCGTGAACACTTTATCACAGGGCAGCATGTGCTGTTAATTATAACACGGAAAACACAGGCATTCATTTATCTGTAGACCACGTGTTTCTCTAGGACTAAACAGGAAGCTTCATTCGTCATTGTATGAGTATGACGCCATTATCTAAATCAATAATTAGTATTGATATTCCTTATACTTCCTTTCTTGGCATGTGTGACATCAGCCATCCGTAGTGAACATTAATATATAATCATATTTAATATCATCATATTGGGACGATGGCCCCTAAGCCTACACCTAAGCTTTATGATGGGCTGGCTTTATATTGGAGATATCTCGACCCATAGGCCACATCTCCCTTGTACCTTTATTGCTCTTAGTCTGGCAGATCCTGTTTATTAGTTCTTGGCCACTGGCTGGCTACCCACAGCCAGATGTAGCTAGTAGTAGGTCGCACATGCCTGATGTAATGGCCACTGGCCTTAAAGTGCCAGGATCGAATTTAACCCCCAGTCTG
Source organism: Spea multiplicata (assembly GCA_009364415.1). Taxonomy (NCBI): domain Eukaryota; kingdom Metazoa; phylum Chordata; class Amphibia; order Anura; family Pelobatidae; genus Spea; species Spea multiplicata. The sequence continues at coordinate 7,275,496 of VKOC01000006.1, forward strand.
GTAATTGCCTCCAATAGTAAATATCTCCAATTACACCGGCCGAGAAGCAAAAAGCAGAAGCTATATGTAATTTTAATGCGCTAAAAACAAATAGTATTGTTACTAAATACTAAAGAAGACTGGTAAGAGTATGCACAGAAGACACCAATGTGGTAACTGTATTCTATTTTTCTCCTTGTAGGGAATTAACATTTTCTCTTAATTTTTAGGACACACTGCGTAGAACATTAAATATTTTGTGGAGGAAAGAACGTAACAGTAAAAGTTTACCTAACAGGGTTTGCGTTGTCAGAGGAGCCCTAACAATACATGCATTAAGTAACACAGTTATGCATATACATTTATCAATTGCTTCCTCTGTGGAAAGAAAATGCACACGATCCCTTGGAAGTTGAAGCCGCTTCTGGTGATTCCGCATCCAATTGGTTGAGAAAGGAGTCGGCTGGGATTTAAGACCAGGGTTGGCAGAAGGAGAGTTTATTAATTGCGCTCTTTTTTTTTTCTGGAAAACAGGGCAGAGGTGTCCGGCAAAAATTCACTGAATAAACTAAATTTTCTATTACAGAAATCGTCTAAAGATCTTTTTTTAAAAAATAGATTTTAAAGTATTTAAAATTATATATTATATATATATATATATATATATATTACTAAGAAAAAATGAAAGAGATTTTTTGTTTGTTACATTGTCATCTCACTGCTTGCTTCCAGTGCTATTTTATAAACTTTTATATTACATTTTTATATCTTATGAGCATTTCATCTAGTGTATCTATTGACGTAATTGGGTGACATATACCATCACGCTGCATTTTAAGTACCCAAACAATATTTTTCATGTTTGACATCAATATGTGTTAAGGATGCTGATTCTTTCTTTTTGTTGTTTATTGATATATATAGCGCCATATCGCTGTCCAGTGAGTAAATAGGACATAACAAGTAGTGACAAGCAAACAAAAGGCGAAGACGGCCCTGCTGAAACCATCAGGACTCCATTATCTTATTCAAGGCCTATACGTATTGTAGTTATGTACATTTTATATGACCACATGCGTGTGATACTCAATGTAAAACCTACATTTGCTGGAAGCGGATCTGTCACGTAGTACATTTAAAGTTCCATACAGTAAATAAACCCATGTTATTGTGTTTATATATATAGTAAAATTACCAATATATTTGTGCTGAAACCCCTCATTATGTGTATAACTGTATACCATAAGGGCAGCTTCAAGCAGCCTTTGGAAAGGTGGATGAGGAGAAGGGAGAGAACTTCAGGACTGGAATTTGATCTTATATTCCAGAGTTCCTACCGACTCTCATTGTAAAACGCTATGGAATCTGCTGGCGATACGTTAAAAAAAAATAATTTGAGTGTTTCAACTTCTTGGGGAAAAAAAACCACACACTATATTTAGTTTAATTTAAAGACAGTTCCCCTTTAATGAACATCTAGTGTTTATACATGGAGCTCTGTAAATACCACTCATATTGTGAGATATATATGAGGTATATAGATACTACAAATATTCATCATGTATATTATACACAGAGGATTTGATCAACTAAATCAATCTGGAAGTAATTCATACTGTATATACTAAAATGTGTCACATATTGTTTCTATCTTTTTGGAGACCCCACTCTTGGTTGCTTGGCACTTGTAGCTAAGTCAACGCTTCTGCATCTAAAACGCATCCCCTTGATCATTAAGCATTGGATGACCCAAGTGACAGAGTAATATCATGAGTGTACCTCATAACTGTCCAATTTTATGTGGAGCAGTCCCTATTGTCAGGTTATCATGCCGGTGGTGGAGATCAGAGGCCATCTCCTGACCATCCCACTAAGCAGTAGAAACAATCAAGGTCTAAACGTTTGCAGCGCAGACCTCAGGAGTGCAAAGATATGTCATATAGCAGCACTCTTCTTCGTTATGGCAAAGATCTGCCCCTAGCCCCGCATCTGCCCACACCCCGTACTGTGCCTGTCTCTTTTGTAAATGAAATTATAAATGATTCCACTGAGCAGCAAATGGCTGTACTCTGGCACTGTGATCTGTATATAGTAATTATATTGGAAGGGGGTCCTTGTAACAGTGTTGTCTCTCTGAGTGAGTTAGGTAGTTAGTCCTGGGGCAAATTAATATGGGATTCAATACTTGCCAATGGTAATGTGAGTGCTACCCATGCCTTGTTAGCTTGCTGTGTCCCTATTTACAGAGATGTGCAGTAAAACAAGCACTGCGTGTAAACGAAAAGTGCAACGTTGGTAAAGGACAATGAGTATCGTGTGAACGTTAACACTACTTTACTAGTGAAGATGCACTTAGTTAACATACCAATAGTTCTAACCCTGTATGTAAACTAAGAAATATCACTGGGGAGTGTCAGCAAAGTACACTTTGTGGAGTGGAGTTTGAGAAGGATGGAGTGACTGTATGGAGTAACAGCTGATTCAGTAGCACCATTAAAGTAGGAAGAGTAAAAATGAGTAACATTTAAATTAGCAATAACATTAACACACGTTAAGACATACTGATAACAGTAGAAGAGAGAGCTCTGCTTTGGAAACTTACCATATATTATGATAATTGGGGCAAAGTTGTTCTATTCCGTCAGTGAAACGACCTGCTTTTCGATTCTTTAAATTATTAGTATTAGTATTATTAGTATTAATGTACACATCGGGTTTGTGGATCATCTGTTGGACTTTTCTTGGATCTTTTAAACATTTCATACATCTCTTCTTCAAGAACAATAGGTTTGCTTTTCACTCACCCCCCCCCCTCTCCTGTTAAACTTCTTGAACCGATATCTCATACAATGTTAATTAAATTCCAGAATTTCTAGCTCACTATTGTTTCTGTGGCCCTGAAAACTGATTCTGGATTCCTGTTCCAATCCTTGTTCATTGCCTTCACGAAAACCACCCGCTTAACCCGGAATAAGAATTTATTTAATGGAATTAAACACACAAGCAAAATCGGTTAATTTAAAAAAAGTTAATTTGAATTTGTCTTAAAAAGATTTTCGTATAACTTATGGAAACACAATTTATCAATTTAAGTTAATAGTTGAATGATAAAAAGGTTTTATACCGTGCTAGCCGTTGAGTAAACAGGAGAAAAGTATAGTTAAGGAATAAAACAGTCATTACAAAAAAATGAAAAACAAAAAAAGTGCAGCTTTATAACAGACAGAAGAGTTAATATCCATGCCAGACTAGCATTTCTTTCATACGGAAAATAATTTTTAAATCATAAGCAGTTTTGGCAAACAATGTTTTCTTTCTTAGGAACTTAATGAACATTTCTATGGTTTAATGCTTGACTCGTATTTCATAGCTCTCACGGTAGGTTATTAAAATGTATAGTTTAATGTGAAACAAAGAAACCAAATATACTGTTACAGTACGGTATATACATACATACATATATACCGGTAAATATATATATATATAGTTCTGTGTAAATGCTTTAGGCAGATGTGGATAAATGCTTTAAAGTAAGAATGCTTTCAGAAGTAGACATGTTAATAGTTTATTTGTAACAGAAGAAAATATTTGGTGCAACCATCCTTTTCCTTCAAAACAGCAGGTTTTCAACAGGTTGCTGAGGTTAATGGCAATGTGGTGGACCCACGGGCGGACTGACCCGGGAGGGTTGGGGGCCCGCGAGGGTCAAGCCTCTTTTTTTTCCCCCCTCAGTCTCCTCCACGAAGCCTCTAACTCTGTTGCAGAGCAGGGAGACAGAGACCTCGCGTGGCCGCCGCAGGACTTCTGGAAGGTAAGTGAACTACAAAGGGGGGGAGGGTAGATATTGAGAAGGAGAGGGAGTAGATAGCGAGAAGGGTGGGAGAGGGGCTGTTTGGGGACAAAGTTCACTCACGCTGGTCTGTTTGGGGACAAAGATGGCAAGTACTATGTGTGTTATCTGGGTACTGGTCAGGGTATATGTGGGCAGTGTGGGCGCCAGGGCTGGCTTTGGGGTGTGCGACCTGTGCTTGAAATTTAGGGGGTTTTCTCTATACCGTTAATGTTGAGTTTTTATGTGGATTCCAATTGATCTATACCTGCAAAGCTGGGTTTGTGTTATTCTGTTGTTCCATATCTGCTATGCTCTGTTTCATACATTATTTATGTATACCTGCAAAGTATGAACACCTTGTGGTGCATATACATGGGAAGCTGTTCATACTGATTCTCTAACACCACGAGGAGTGTCTTCTGGGTTACTGCAAATATTGGGAAGAATTTTTTATTATTTATTTTCTTTGCTTTCACACCTGATTTCACATTTGTATACCTGCAAATACAGGGTTTGTATGTTTTATTCAGTTGATCAATACCTGCAATGGTGCTTCCATGTGATTATTTGATCTATACCCTCGGTGCTGAGTTTACATGTGATTTCCAGTTGATCTATATGCAATGCTGGGATTGTGTTTTCTGTTGATCTATACCTGCAATGCTATGTAGCCATACCTCTAACGTGAAAGTAAGGCCAAGTGACTCAACTATTCAAGTAAACACAGGATGCAGAAAAATGGCAGCGGGTGCGCTGGACAGGTGAGTAAAAATTTTTAATATTTGGCTGTAACTGAAAGCAGTTTGTTCGGCGAAGGGGTGGAGAGCGGTATAAGAATGAGTGTTTGCAAGCAACAATGAAGCATGGTGGAGGTTCTTTGCAAGTTTGGAGCTACATTACTGCAAATGGAGTTGTGGATTTGGTCAAAATTAATAATCTCCCCAATACTGAGAAGTACAGGCAGATACTTATCATTCATGCAAAATCACAAGGGAGGCATCTGACTGGCCTCAAATTTATTCTGTGGCATGTCAACATAAGCCAAAGAAAAAAAAAAAAAGAGATGATTGGAACCTACCGAGTTCCTTTAAATACTGTGTGGGAGAGAACCTAGGAGAACTGATGCTGTTTTGAAGGCAAAGGGTGATTGATCATGCCAAATATTGATTTGATTTAGATTTTTCTTCTGTTTACCCATCGTACATTTTGTTAAATGCTAATAATAAAATATTAACGTGTATTTTTGAATTAATTCTCACAGGTATTTTTCATACAGTACTGTACAAAACAAATGTATTACAGTTAAAAGCACATAACCTTTACCCAATGCAGTGCTTACCAGTTAACATAATTAATGCCATGTCAGATATACTGCTTAAAATTAGAATTAAAAATTCTATACAAATCAAAAAAATATTTTATTTAAGGTTTTATTATGCAGGCCAAAATGTATCCCATATGAAAAAAAAATATTTGAAATTTTGGGTTCAAGAGTGTGATTTATTCAGGTGCATCTGTAGCAATGACTGCAAAACTGTGGTACTGTATGAATGAATTTGCTTCAATTTCAGAATATGACAGCCATACAATCTGTGAAAATGAGCACAAACAAGCAGTACGTCTCAAACATTTGTCAGGTATTCATGCAATAAAACCAAAAGGGTAGATTGAAAGCATGTGGCAAACATAACATCTGGGGGGGGCATGTGTGTTTTACTGCTAACCTAGTCGTTTCCCAGTTTGGGTAAGTGTTCCCATATCTAGAGCAAAAATATTGAGCATCATTTCATTTTAAATGTATGTTATCCCTATTGCATATCTGTAGGGATTGCTGATGAAAACAATATTTTAGAAGACAGGTTACAAAAATATGTATATTATAAACTATAGACAGCAGATGTGATTTCCACCATACATGCATCTACTGTTATGTCCAACAACCAGGGAGTGGAAAGGAGCAAGTTCCTGGTAGTGTGGTGTAGTAGGAGGAAAGAGTTGGCATCCATCATACTAATTAATGGAAATGACATCATGCCTGAATCATCATTTACTTCTACTCAGAGTAACACAAGATATAAGGGAGGATCATATGTGAGAAGAACACAGGATGATCACAAGTAGGGCCTGAAAACATTTTTTTCCGTTAGCCCCTCTATGTATTGCAGAAAGATAATATCGCAGAAGCACATGTAGCAGACGAGACAATGCTCTCCACTTATCCTGTCTGATACATATTTACCAAGAGAGGAACATACAGAAAATACACGAAAGGATCCAGGCATGGCACAGAATTGCACAAAAGAGAAATACTCTTTGGTGTTTATTCAGCGGGAGTCAGTGGATGTTACTGACCTTATTGATTTCATTTTACCCTTTGAATGGCAAACCCCAGTGAACTGTTCCAGGAATAGCTTTGATAGCACTGTATAAAGCATATTAAAATCAGAGGTTTTTGATTGAACTATGCATTATACAGGGCCAGCTAAGTCTTGCAGAGAAATTAGGGAGGGATAAAGCATAGTGAGCCCAGGGAATTGAAACTACAACTCTGCTGCAGACTCCCCTGCCGACCCCAGTATAAACCCTTTTGTTGTGACCCATAATCTTTAACTAAGAGAATCCCAGCAGCCACTTCCACCTTTCCGATTCTAACTTGATTGACCATGGAGGACAAGCCCCTAGTATTCCAGTAGCCGGCACACAATATCAGTAGCCGCCTTAAAATATTCCATGGTAAGGACCTCAAAAAAATGCTCGGGCACGGAGTCTCCGTTACCTACATCCACCTGTATGACTGACTTCAGAAAATGCCTTAATTAACCTCTGTTAATCAAAATTTCATAAACATGTTACATTAATCAGGCATTTTAATCATTATAATTTGTGTCAATTTGTCTCGTTTTTTTTATGTATTAGGATAAAAAGGATTCAGAGTTAAATCCTTTGAGCGCGTTGGCTGCCTGGAGTGAGCTAATAGGGGAAGGATCTGTTATTGTAAAATTTACACGCTTTAGATGTATCCTCCGAGGTGTATCATTGGGAGCTTCCATGTGACCTTTATTTTAGGTTAGATATTTCACCTACTTTCACTTGTCTTAAGTTTCATATTATATATTCCAAATAAACACAAACTAAATCAGCATGTATGCAGAGGACATGATCTCCATGACGGCAGAGAAGAAACGTTCTAGTCGGCCCACTTTTCCTGATGCAAAGGCTGAGACTTTAATCAGTCATTGTTCTCGTCTTAGATTCAGGGTAGATTTATGCCTGTCCAACCCATGTTTAAATGACCTCATTGTATTCGCCTTTACCACTCCTGATGGAAGGCTGTTCCATTTATCTACCACACTCTCTTTAAAGTAAAACATCCCTACATTACATCTAAACCCTCTAGTTTGAGATTATGATATATGATATGATATATTCATATGCGGCATAGTGGGAACACGTCACAGGTTTGTAAACATGTAAACATAAAACTCAATAGCAGTTATGGATTTAACTGATTAAATATAGTTTCTAGAATGCTGGGACGTTTAAGGAATATTTCAGACACGTTTCAAGTTTGTTTTTTCCTAATGTGTCAACAAATTAAAGACACAAGGAAGAGGCGGCTTATCTCACTACCTGCACTTACTAGGAAAAAGTGGAGAAAACTGAAAAAGAGAAGTCAAACTGGGAATCACCGGCACTGAAGGTTTATCCGTCATCTTCTTATTACCAACACAAAGTCTTTCTTTGAACATATATGTTAATAAACCAAACATTAATGTGTATGGAAAAATTTCATAAAATTTTTTTACATTACCAAGAGGGTGGTTGATAAATGGAACAGCCTCCAATCAGAAGTGGTAGAGGCTAATACAGTAAGGGAATTTAAACATGCATGGATACGCATAAAGCTATCCTGAATCTAAGACAAGACAAAGGACATGTAAGATCTGAGTCTCTACATCAGGGGAAATGGGCAGACCAGACGGGCCGAATGGTTCTTATCGGCCAGCACATGCTTTATCTGGGACCAGGAATATTTCACAGTAAGAACATCACAAACATTACAGGTTGGTAGCAAAAAAGTACAGCTTTTCCAATCAACAATGTTTAATGGTACAGAAAGTGTCACAACAAACAGATTTACAATTCTGTGTCAAAAGGGCACAAAAATAAAAAAAAGGTAGCGTTTAATTAAAAAAAAAATGGTTGCTATGATTCTGCAAATTTTTACATAGTACTGAAAACGAATGTACTCATCCTAAAAAGATAAAGATCCACAGATTCTTGGCAGATGTAACTTTTTAATATAATTTTAATGATGATAGGTTCATTTGGTTCAGCAATCTATAAAAGATTCATTTGAATTAATTAAATCTCTGACAATTTAATATTCATTCAAATAACATTCAGAGTAATCCAAAATGTTATAACATATTTTAATAATGTTAAAACCCTATATTGAGAAAACGCTCTTATACCCATTTGCGGTTTGCACCTGTTGGGTGGTGGTGGTGATGATGATGATGATGGTTAATATTATGCATTTAAAGACCTCATAACCACCAAGTATTCTGGTGAATTCCTATTGAGTTCAGTTGAAATCCCGAGTGTCCCAGTGGAGTCAACTGGAACCCAATACAGGATACAGAGCACTTTAATGGATTTGCTGGCCATATCTGCAAAGTTCTTTCACAACCATGCAGTATTTTAGTAGTTTTAATATGGCTGAAACTATCGGTAGTTATTAAGAACAAATAAACTTATATAAAATATCTGGTCAGTTACCCTGGTGATGGCTTTTGTTCAAATCCTTATGTCGGTGAAACCGTGGTAGTTAAAATACCCCATCATGCATGCATGTGGCCTAGTAGGTAGATCTATATCGTAAATATGTAGTTTGTAAAACCATAAAGCTTATAATCAATGCTTCAAGAAAGATGCCGTCATTCTAGTCCAGAGCACCACAAAGCATATTAGAAGCCTATTCTCACGTTTGTTCCTGTGTTGTAAAAACTGTAACTCACTCCCTGTTGGGGCAATTACCAGATTCTAAAGTTCATGCAGTCTAGAGATTAATAGTGACAAGTCATAGAGGGACATAGTCTTTAATGCTGTATAAAAAATGAGCTCATGACGCCTGATCTATGCATGTCTACCATACATGCAAGAACAATACTTATAGTTGCATTCATTGGGCAGATCTGACTGTGGGGTAATTCCTTGTCGTACATGTCAGTCGTGTACATTGGGCAGTCCTGACCTTAGGGTCAGACTATTGTGATGGATCCCAGCTGTGTTTATTGGGCACTTCTGGTTATGGGGCCTGTTCATTGTGATAGATCCCAGTTACATCTATTGGGTAGTCCCCATCTCCCGTTCAGCCCTTTGTGAAGGATCCTTGGTTTGCTTATTCCGAGGTCGATTCATGGTGATTGACCCCAGGGGTGGGTATCGGGTTGTTCATGGGTTTTCATGGCTGGTCTAACATATTTTGGGTGAAGCTTTAAGTTTAGATTTCCATTTTTCCTGAATGTTTTTGCCACTACAAGGCATAGCTAGTTCATTAAGCATAGAGTGCGGATTCCTTGCTGAACTATACACAATGTTGTTTTTAGTAGTCACCTACTTGTGTGGTCTAAGGAATTAAGTAAAATATTTCATAATGTAAAATCTATATTTTGCATTGCTTTTAAATCTTGTTTCATGATTCAGATTTCTGACGTGTAAAAAAAAAAGCTACAGTACTTAGCATTACTTTTTCTCCTGCCAACGAACGTGTGACTTAAATCTGCCATGCCAAGGTCATACGGCAGAGCGGGTATATCTCCTTGTAACTGCACTCCTAATGGAAGCGCTCGATGGGCAGACAGACATGCTTTGACCACGATAGCCACCCATATATACGTCACATGCATTTTGGGATAAAAAGAGAAGGTAACAAGTGTATTTTTTACGAATGTGACACTAAAATGTGTACTTATCCCTTTCCAATTTACAGCATAATCAAAAGGTAGTACAAAAAGTGCATTTAATTGAAGTACACTAGCCATACAGGCTTTTGATCAGGGTATATTAAATATGCATGTATTAGGAATAGGTGAATCTACAGCTGCAAATGAATAGAAACAGCACTGTGCTGTACCGCACCATATCACATTTTAGGGTTTGTATATATATTTTAAAATGTTTCTGACAATATATTCTACCTTTCCAGAATGGAGGAGAATGAGAACTCGTCAATGTGAAAAACGCTGTCATACAATCAGCATTGTTAACCTATAACTAGATTTCGGCTCTTTAAAGAGCCAGTATACTTTAATTCTAACACTTACGAAAGTAATTAAAGTTAGGTTTCCGCACCGGTTATCATAATTTCTAAAAATAAAAAAGCTGCATTTCTTGCCATACCTATGTTTGCATGCCACCACCTGCTTTTGCATGTTCACAGGTAATATGCATACACACGCTATCCGACAGTTTATTATATATAAAGAAAAAGCGCCCACCAGGAATTCCCATAGAAAAACATTTTTAATGTTACATACTTGGTTTCACAGAAAACCCAACTTTACAGTCCCTCCTGGGGTCTTTTATAAAGATACATATAATATTCTGACAGTTTATTCTAAAAATAAAGTTTACTGGCTCTTTATAGGCGAAAAGCTGGAGTTATCATCTCAGGGGCTCATCTTTGGACAATTTAACCCTTAATGAATGGAACTCCAATTGCTGTTCACAGCATTTGAAATACAACATTCACGTGGGCTTCATTTGAAACCAGCACTATTACTCCATTTATACCACTTGCTAGGAACTAGTTAAATATTGGTTTGAAGAAGTGTTTGTCATGCGTCCCCTTGTTTTTTATTTATTTTTTGAGAAAAAGTTTGTGGAATCCACAGTATGAAGTTCGCCAACTAAGTGTGAAATGCTCTCTGTCTAATTTGACTTTAAACAGCTCAGACCTGTTTGCTTGACTGATGAATGAAAACAGGGAGTAAAATGACGGGAAAATTGTTCATTAAGTAACTCCTCTCCTGTACTGTGTATTATGCAGCTCCCACGGGCATGTGTTGATACAAGCCAGGAGAAGAAAGACAAACATACAGATGAGAAATTATTCCAGCGAGCATTTACCACCACCCTGTTTTGGAGCCCATTATGTAATTGTTATTTTGTTTCAAGTTCTTCTTATTATTATTATTACTATTTCAGTTTACGTAGCCAATGAATGTTCCAGATTGTGTCTTGTTTTAACACTTCACTGCTTCCCTGTTCACAAAAACACATTTATTATGCTTCCCAGATAATTATGGTAGTATCAATAATTATGGTAGTATCAATAATTATCATTATCAATAATGGTAGTATAGTAAAACATCTAATTCCTTCTATCTTTGGAGTGTTAAACTGAAGAACGTAATAAGGGTGATGAGAAGATGAGAGGATGATGAGCATATAATACATACAGAATGCTTTACTTAAAAAAAGGATTGGACTGAATGATGCGAGCTTCCCATTTAACACAAAAAGAAAGACATGTTCATTAAGCTCAACTTGATTGTCCCTTTTAAAGAGCTTGAAGGACAACAAAAACACACAATGTAATTCCAGTTAATTCAACGGGTAGACATCCTTTGGAGTGCCTCATCAACAAAAGTGCAGAAGGAAACTGTTGTGAACTATGTGAGATGGTTTAAGGGAGGGTATTACACGTTTTGTGTATTACGCTAATTCCTGTTATTCCACTGTGAAGGGGAACTGTGTCTGAAGAACATAACATTCAGACTACTATATCTTGATGGGTTCTGTAGATATCCAGACGCTCCATGAGTTCCTGGGTGGCACAAATACAACCTTATGGATATTATATATATATATATATATATATATATATATATATATATATATATGCCCAATTATCTATTAATTATGTAATAATTTGTTATAAAGGCCTTTGTGTTATGATTTGGTTACGTTTCAGATGCCTGTTTGCTAAGCTGTTTTGAAGTGCCCCTTTAATGATTGGGCTGTAAGGGCAATAAGCGCCCTCATTCATCAAATTATCAACACCTTTCTGTAAAAGCAGGCCTCGGTCCTGTGTAAATATATTAACTGGTGTGGTCTGGAATTATAAACATTCACTCTTTTTCTTGACTGAAACACAGGTTCTCAGCTGTGTAGTATCTCAGGTCCTGAAAATATATGTACTGCTAGCAGATGACACTATCCTTGTCAGCAAATCTTTTTTAAATGAATTTTGTTAATGTGCTTACATTTGCTTTTAATCCAATGACACACAGCAATTCAGAAGATACAAGTAACTGCTATTTTATTTCAGAATTTCTGTGAAACCTTATTGTATGGTAAACAAATCTTGGAACTACCTTCATATACCGGTCATTAAATTTGATCTGATCTCCAACAATACACTTTTTTTTGTTTTATGGTGTGAAGTGCTCTCTTGAGATCAGACCACAACATCTCAGGTTGGGATCAGGACTGAGCCACTCTAGAAGGCATAACCTTTTTTTCTGCACAGTGTCTTGATAAATGTATTTTTCCATTGATGATAGTAAGCTTTTCAGACCCCGAGATAGCAAAGGAGCCCTAACTCAGTTGGGATGTTGGTGTTTTGTGCTCCACACATAGCATTGGGTGTTCCAAACAACTTGAGTTTGGCTTCATCTGGGTCCACAGAATGCAATCCAACTATTGGATACCTCGCAGCCCGAATATAGTCATGTGTGCAGAATGCCCACTCCTATGGAGAGTAGTGGTTCTGAACTGTCTCCATGCCTTACCATGGGCTGAAGAACATTAAAATAGCTTTGCAACCCTGTCCAGGTTTATGCAAGTCAAAATTCCTATTCCTAGGCCTTCAGAGATCTATTTTGTTCAAGTCATGGTTCATATCAGGCAATGCTTGGCAAATTGAAACTATGTGAATGTTTTCTATAGGACAGGACAGCTCTGACCAACACCTCCAATCTCATCTCATTGATTGGACTCCTGACTACAACTACATTTTGGTGAAGTCATTAGCCTAGAGTTTCACATACTTTTTCCATTCTGGACTGTGGACATTTACACATTAGGTTCAATAAAAACATGAAAATGTATAATTGTTTGAGTGTTATTTGGAACAGTAAGCCTTCTTATATAAAAGAAGAGCTAATTGAATTGTGTAATTTAAAGTGTCAAAAAGATATCAAATTTTAAAATTCCTCCCAGGATTAGAAACAATCATAGGAACAACTTCTCCAGGCACAGTTGGGTGTGTGGGATGGACATTATTAAGTTTTGTCACCAACCTCACAAGGGCTATTTATGGAAGCCCCAGTCATTGAAAATATATGCACATGTAATGTAAATAGAATACATATTTGTAAGTTTTTTTGTTTATGGTACACTTTACAAGCGTCATAGTGATAGATGTTGCTTTTTTAAATGGTTAATTTTGCTAATATGCATGACACTGTTGTAATAGTGTACATTAATAACTTCATGAGAACTGCATAAGATATTAATTATTTGAATGACAGGGACACTGAAGCCATGTATGGATACCAATCCACAAGATGAAGAACTTTCATTGTCTTGGAACGAAAGAAGCGTAAGTGACTTAAGCGTTAAAAGAATGAAATAGATCAGCTGAAAGTCATACATGGGTATCCTCCTTACTTGTATAAACATCTTGGATAAACATAAACAGCTACTTTATCTTCTTCTTAGAAGTAAAGAGGAGTATTCAGGCTGGCGGGCTATCTATCTCTTCTATCATGTAGCTTCTTTCAGTCACTTCATTCTGTTCCCACACTGAAGAAGCCCGATTTCAGCTCAAATGACAGGCCATCAATACAACTGCTCTGCACAGAACTATCGAATTACGCTTTCAAGAAAGGAGAACAAATGCTAGTTTCCTCTCTTGACAACTGGTCTGGTTATTTTATTCCCTGTTTGCCTGTAACTTCTGAAGGTCTAAGAGGAGCGTTATAAGATTGTAGGTCATGTCATTTAAACATTTGAGAGGTGCTTATGTTTTAATCAACTTTGCAAACCTGAAAGGGGGGCTGTTGCCTTCCCAGCTTTTAATATAACCAAAATAATTTATTGTGACTACCTTTAGCGTGAGCTTTTTGGTTTTCATTTTGTGTATTCTCATCACATTATCTCATAAATTGCTAGCCCTTATAAAGGGGGGGGAATAATTATACATACATACACACAGGGACATGTATTTTGTGTTGTTGACCTGGATAAATGGCTTTATTTACTAAAGGGAGAGCCGTCAGGAGAGTTTACATTGGAGTTTTGATTTAAATCCTTGACTTCAGTATTTGGCATATTTCTACAGTGCAAAGGGCAGAGCTGGCCCTGTACAATGCATTCAATGCGTAAGGAGACGTAAGAAATCTTGCTGATTTAACTATACATTATGTTGGAACAGCCAGGCTCTCCCTGCGGGCCCCTGAGTTTGCCCTTCATAATGTATAGGGAAGTCCCGGAGCTGGAACATAACGCCCCCTTCAGTGAATAGACCTCAAAGAGCAAAAGTGATGCTAAAAAAGCAAAAGTGATGCTAACAACACATATCGAGTGAGAAAAGATGACACTACGGGTTTGTAAGGAATAACAATATAGACAAAGTAAAGATAAACAACTGAATATTCTACACCTGCTACTTCTGTGTTGAGTCTTGCTTGTCTTGCTTGCTGGTATTCTAAGTCACTCCTCATAGGATAAGAACAACCCAGATGTGCGAGGAGATATCTGTCTGGGCCAAGTAATTAATGTCACTGGCAGAGACAAGAGCCTTCTGTGTTCTGAGCAGGAATATCTTTACTCATAGATGGTTGGCAACAAGTAAACAATCTTATTTTTATCAAACTAGAGCATAGCTTGTCAAGTTTTCCATACTGTCTTAAAAGTTTACTTTTAAGACGGCTAATTAGTAAAACTCCGTTTTAAACAAATTAAATGAGTGCGAAAAAAGACTTTTTACTATCACAAAGTTAGGGTTTACTGTGATAATGTGTTGTAGATTATTGAATATGTAGGTGATATCAATAACTTAACAGTTGCTACCAGACTCAAAGATCTTGATTATCTTGGGGTTTAAGTTGTCTTCCTGTATCTGTCTTCTAGTTTTCTAATGTATCCAAACAATGCATCTATCATAATGTTGCAACATATCACTGAAACAACACAAATGTTTGGAATTGGAGAAGAGTGTAGTGCGCACATGACAAAATGCTAATGACCCAAGAGATTTATTGGCTTGATGTTAAGGCCCAGATGTGGCTCAATCAGCGTTTGACTTTCAGGCCTATGCTATTTAACACCCTCTTGTGGCCTACTATTAGGGTACTTCAGGTCTGAGGTTCAGAATGTCTGATCTGACCCCCAGGAATGGAAGTATCCACAGAGAGAAAGAAATTATAAATTAGCGGTGCTTTAAAGATCGTTACATAATATGGATCTTTTTAATAAGAAAAAGATGTATATTAAATATAAATAAGTACATGAATAAAAAATGAGTTATAACAATAAAACATTTTTTGCTGCATTTTTATTCCTTGACAACTTACTCATGATGCTGCAGAAGAGTGCAAAAAATAAATATCAGGAAACCTTCTTCTTCCACCGTCTCATTAAATTGTGTTTGGACAGCGTTATGTTTCGGCAGCACTGCCAGTGCTATACATTGTGAGTCATATTCCACACTGGCTGCCCTAACAACAAAGTACTGCCGAATGTCCTAAAAGATACATTTAACCTTCTCCCTCATTCAAAGTGACAAAACTTTTTAGTGTAATAATATAACGCTGAAGCAAAAGTTGTAAAAGAATATGAAAATTTCTCCCTATTTAGTTATCCCAACTGTTGTTAAGCTGCTGGTTGTTGTGGATTGGTTCAGGCAACCCTTTTAAGCAAGTCAAGTTACATTTTTTTCGGAGATAAACTTTTAATCTAAATATTTCCAAAGTGTACATATAAAAAAAAATGTATTTTTAAAAAATAATTTAGTTGTCTTAAAAGTTATGATGAAAGGGAAGAAAACAGAGAATATAACAGTGAAATTGTATTGTTTTAAAAGTACCCTTTCCTCCATAATGTTCAAAGCTTTTTTTTTATGAGTTACCATATGTTAGTCTTTATACAATAGTCGGTTAAGCTGACCAACCGTGTTAGAACTAGGTTTCCCAAAAAAGGTTAGCAGGGAGGTTTGTTGGGTATCATGGGAGATGAGGTTCAACAACTGGAAAAGCGTACGCCGCCGAGCAAGTATCCTGTTGCCGAACGTCATCTGTTCTAGTTGTCGGCACTTGTTACTGCTTATGGCTCCAACCTCTGCACGTGGCACTTTGTGTCTAATTTCATGGAACAGAATATTCATGCAACACCAGCTGTAACGTCCCTGTAGCCAAGTTTTGAAAATCGTAGATGCTTATTTACCATACACGCTAGAATATGTTTGGAGTAAATGTCATTTTTAACAATATTTTCCCCAATGGAAATGTTCCCCGAATTCCACTTTTAGCATTAAATATAAATAGTTCATATACATAATAGTGAATGAAATTATAATAATCCCTATCAGGAAATTTATCGAATATAATCCTTTTACTAATATGTAAGAATAATTATATATTCCAACGGTCTCGTTTTGATTGTGTAAAGAGTGATGTGATACAATTTTGCTCTCCACATGTGAGGTTAATGTCATACATGTCTCTAGATTTAACTGTTCACAAAACCGGTCGGTGTATTGTAATTCAAGACTTTCTGGTTCTACAGAAATTCCCAGATTCCCCATGTGCTCATACTGTATGACCTATAAGCATAGATTGCATGGAGTATCATAACATTTATGTCATGAGTTCTGGCACATGGCAGCAGGTGCAGGGGGCACCGCTTACTCAATGAGCGAGTCAAGGAGCGCGGATGATTAAAGGGGCTCCCCAAGACATCGCATGCATCTTAATACATTTTTTAAGGGTTTCAAGGGTTCTTTAACCTCTTCTCTTCCGGGGTTTTTACCATATGTGTGCTTAATTAAGATGAGCCTTTTCTGTCTTTGATGTACCCGCACAAATTATACATCCATTTTTCATATTTGAAACCATAGAAGTATGCAAACAATAATAATTGTGAGTGCTAGTATGTGTAAAAAAAAACAACCCCAAAAATACCCCTAAATATACCCCACATATTTTTTTATGTTCTAGGGGGGCACATCTACCCCTTATATAGTACCCTATAGGTACTCACAGAGTACTTTAATATGCATTCTTCTTTATAGAAGATTTGCAAGCTACAGTAACATTCACTAAAACAACTGGAACCAGAAATAACTGGAAATACAAAGCAAATCGGAAATGTTTTTGTTTTCTTCACTATTAAAATTTGAAAGTGATAATTAGTCCCCTGAGATACCAAAATGAAAATATACTATACAAAGATTATTTTTCACTTTATTCAATACCATAGTACAAGAAAACAGTTACAAGAGATGCACAATTACATCTTTTATTTATATGCACATAATACACATTGTAACAAGTAAAGCAATGATATACTGTGCTACCTACAATACTATGAAGTTAAACGTGTATCGTTTATATACCAAGCTAATTGTGTGTTTTAATGTACAAATTATTTAAAAAAAAACAGAAATCCTTAGTAGCCCCCTACTTAGTAGCCCCCTGTGAGTGCCAAAGGGTTGCACTCAAAGGGTTAAAGCTAGGGAAATATGTGGTGTGTGTCGGAGAGCAGAATTCTGCATTCTGCGGTAAGTGCATCAGTTTATCAACAAGACAAGTTCTCTTCACACAGTTATAGATTTAGTGTACGTATGCTCCAAAATATTACAGAATATCTTTGGAAACATACATATTATGCTCCTTCTATTAGTATTAATTCTACCCAAAGAAAGAAAAACATATCCCAAGCTTGTCCAAAATATTCTAAATTATTTTCAAATGAGAAAAAAAACAAAACATATTGTCTGGGAAACAATGCATGTATTCACATCGAAAATAATTAAAAAATCTCTCAGTTGTGTGTCATTTATTGGAGAAGGATTAAAGTGATTGATTCTTTATTCAAATTCGAAGCATGGGTGCATTAAGTTACGCAATATTTTCCACATCACAGTGTTAAGGTAGTATAAACCGACAATCCAATATATGAGCCTGCCCCCCCCATTTTTTTGCTTAAAGAAAGAATACAGTGCCGCTGCGTTGCAAAGGTTAAACCATAGCCTGTCATAAAATACATTCAGAACACTGTATACGAAGTCTCTGCAGATTGGTCATTCCACTTAGGAGCTCAAATTGCTGTATTTTCATGCATCTTTATAGTCAAGTGTTAAGCTGCAATTTACCAGATGCTAAGGTGCAAGGCTTGTAAAAAATTGGCTGCAAAATATTTCAAAAGGAGGAAAAATAATAACTTGAACCATATAGCATGCTCCATAATGCTATTGTTATTGCCAAAATTTCACTAGATTGGTGCGACCACGTCAGCATTTCAGAATAGGTTAATTTCATGAGAGATGAGAAGCTAAACAGAACTTGGTGGGGTAACAGGATAACTAATTCTTAATTTTCCTTACTTAAGAAGGTCAATGACTCACGACCATCCGATTTGCTTGTACATATGAAGTAAGACTTGCAAGCTAGAGCTCAGCCTACCTCTCCCTGCTGTCTCCTGTACCTACCCTATGACCCGGAGAAGGTTATTGCTAAAAATCACAGAATGCACCTTTTTTCCCCACGATTTTTTCCCCTAAACTTAGTATCACCTAATGGGGGCATTTCCCAGGATGCAGAACAATGCTCGCTTTTCCTAAACATGTGGTCGCACAAGTTCCTGTATAGAGTGTTACTGTACAATGCTGTTTTCTATTACAAAACACTCTTTGGCCCTTTTGATACAGTATTTGTTCTTCACCATAAAGTCTCTGACCTGAGATCCATCACAATTTGCCAATATATTACCTTAACTTGCGGATACCAAATTTTTCTATAAACAATTTTAAATGCTAATTTGGGTGAGTCAACTACTATCTGGCAAGCAAGCCAAACTTGGTTTGACATAAGTCAAGCAGACTCGCCCTTCGCAGACACAAGCCCAACGCGCAGTTGGATAATCAAGGAGTACTTAAGGTTTTCCCAGATCCAGCTCAAGCTATGGTCCTCGACCTAAACCCTGGCTTTGAGCCCACGCTGGCTTACCCGGCAATATTAAAATCAAATCATTCTGTTATTTTATATTTACCGTTGTAATAAACATTCCTTCTTTCTTTTAAAAATCAGATCCACGTTAGAAACATTGTTGACCTAAAAAGTTTAAAAAAAAAGGTGGCCAGGACTCTAGAACGGGAAATTCCTCTCCCTGTAAAACATATATTTAAGTCACCATTAAATAAAATGAGTGCACCCTAGAATACAGTGGGTTTATACAAGCATGAATAAATGTTAAACTCAAGACAAAGAGTAAGAATTTCATATAATAGCCTAATACGCCACTTGACATTTGCTATAAACCCTTTTTTTGTTGGCAACATTCCTTCTTATAAATTTCCAAGTGAAAATTAAATTGATCTACTGCCAGAAAAGCTGAAACTGGTACAGAAGAGGCTTTAAATCTAGACTTTAGGGTTTTGCTTGTTACCAACATCACTCAAAATGTAATATAGCCCACAAGTGCCTTGGCTCGCCTTAATTTAGTAATTAAATGTCATATAATGATCGAAACTGGACCCTTTTCCAGCGTATCGTATCAAAGAAAAACTAAACTATGTTATACTTAAATGATATCAGATTTAAATCTGAGAGGTTCACTTATGAAAGCCAAAGAAGAGAATGTGTTCTAATTTTCTAATCGGTATGGAATGTGTAAGGAAAGGAAATTGAAAAGTGCTTTAGTTAATTGATTGGAGAATTTCCTCAGCACTAAATACAAATGCTATTTGTTCCTGAAGCATCACAATTGAAAAAGATCATTCTTGTTATGCTATTGGAGGGCGATTGAGGGTCAAAATTTGGCCTTCCAAATAATGGAAAAATCAGGACACTAATAACTTTTTGTTTAAACTAAGAACATTCTAATCAGAGGATAGAATGCGCTATTTGTATCTGGGTGGATATTCCCTACAATACAGAAGAGACCAGGCAGTTACCGTACAAATTTTACATCAGGCACCAAGTGGACACGGCTAAGCGGTTGACCATCTAATTACACCCCCCTACTGCTCTCTGTTCAACATGCGCATACTCTTATTCTCCACCCAAAATGTTTGATTGGATGATTATATGCATAATATAAAAGGGTAAACCACTTCAAAGCCAGAGGCGCGAACAATTCAACACTCACCTACCTGGCACTGAAAGAGTAACATATTCCCTGCCATAGGGGGTACACAACTCCCTCCAGAAAAAAAAGAAAATCCAATAAAAGTACAAATTCAATGTGTGTGGCCTAGTATGAATGGCTGTATAGTAAGAGAAGTGAGCTGGAACGCGTTCTAAGAATTAGCTAGAATGTATAAAAGGGTGTTGTGTACTGCAGAAAAACAAAATGATTCCAAATTAAACTGAAGAGAAGATAAAAACTAAAAAGTTTGCTATGTAGACATATTACATTTTAATCTTCATATAAATCACAAGGTAGCAAATTGCGTGCAAGGTTTAAAGTAAATTATTCGGTGAGAGAATGTCTTGCCAGGTTCAGTTTTCGGCTGTAAAAAGCTTCCAGACTGGTGATCGATAAATCCAGAGTTTTCGTTCCATAAGGCAAGTATCCTAGATTCAAAGATTCTTCATTCCTTGTGGTTGAAGACTTATCCTGAAATGAACAAACAAAATACATTAAGGTTACAAAATAAGGGATTTTTTTTACAAAATGAAAAGTTATGAGATAAAACTAGTAGAACGGAAACGGCCCACAGTATGGGGATAATGCATATCTACCCTCCAGAAACATATTCTGGAATGGAACAAAATGGAATTTGTTTCCCAGCTGTTCATCAAAATGTTTGTTATATCGGTTTAGTTTACCTAGGATTATATGGTTATAGATGGTCTGTTCTTGCATTTGTAGAAATCCTAAGTAATAGTATAAGGATTCCAAAAGATGTAAAAATAGCCATATTATACTATAGGAATGCATTAATTATCATAGTCTGCATCTTAGACTTACAGAAGATTAGGAGGGCCCAGCTCACAAAGTGCATAATCTAAAAGAGTTAGGGAATATTGCACAAGAGGTAAAAGTGCCACTCTTTGGGATGGACCATTTTACTGGAATCCCAAGTTCTGAAGAACACATTTGTCATGACGTTCAGGAAACAGCGATCTGATGCCGCCAATACCTAGAACGTCCTAGATCTACAACAGTGTCCAGAAAACACCCCGCCTGGCTCATTTTAGTAGAACCGTTGGCACTAAAGAGTTATTTCAGTCTCAAATTATTTGAAAGTCTATATTTGCAGATATGACTTGGATCAAAGGAACGTACAATTTTTTGGCTGAGGACGATACAAGTTTAATATTAAATAAATAATAAATCCCTTTCTTATTAGATGTCTTTCATTTGTCTCAAGGATAACTCCTTTTCTTTTTGTTATGATTTATGTTGTGACTACGTTGGGAGAAGCCACTGGGTCTGGCGCCCCCTCTTTTTTTATGCCCATTCTTCTTGATTTTTCAGATTTTCATATTTCAGAGAGCTATAGATAGCTACATGTCATCCTTCTTGATCTACACTGCTATCTTTCTTCCCAAAACAGAGACTAGCAAAACGTATATACATATTCTATCGGAATGTATACAAAAACAGGTCCATAAATTATGAAACCTGTTTTGAACAGAATAAAGCAGAAAAGAAAGCGGCTCGTATTCTTCTATTAATGCAGTTCTTCTGTGCATGTATATTTTAAAACAGTGCAAGTCACATCTGCGACATTTCCATCCTTCCCGCGTGACAAAGTAGACTTTTGGGGGAAATTCTGCATTACAAAAAAATAAAAAAAGCAAAGAAAAGGCTAAAGCATCATGTTATATAAAAGATGAAAAATGAAAATGAGAAATCTTGCTGTGCAGGTGAATGACCTGTGGGAGCAGACCGTGCCTGCCAGGATTTCTACACATTGCTACCATCAGACACAGAGCAATTGATTAGATCATCTTATACTCGCCACCAACTAGGCTCGGGAGACTAATTAGAGGAAGTACTGCCTGTACAGGAGCCCCATTGACACCTAATTTGCTCAGCCAAAGCCCTTGGGGAGAATGTATTATCTGTGCAGCTGCACTTTATGCCGTTTTCTGAATTTAGACATAGGGAAAGCGGCTCTGTTTATCATTCCGCCTAGAACAATGAATTTCTTAGCAATGCGCACAAATACTTATATAAATTAAATCTAGCCAGGGAATAAGAGCCTTCCCTTTCTTCTAACGCGTGCTGCTCATTGAAAAATACAATTAATTATACATTGGCTGTCCAAGGGCAGTATTCAACACAGGCAATTACAAGTGAATTTAACAATGAATACCTGCACTATATATATATACCAGTATATATATATATGTATCATGAACAAGTCTTTCTCTATATGTTTTTAATACTTTACAATTTTGATTTGCTTGTCGGAGGGCATGGTTTTGCTGGGGGGCACGGCTTCAATGAAGGAAGAATGCCTGCCAAATACATAGGCAGTGCGCAGATTTAAAGTTCTACATGCTAAATAACATATTTAATGGTGTTTACAGATTAAAGTAACCGGTATGCCCTGTATATGTATACAATATATGCAGCCATCGTAACTTCCTGTTCTCAGGATCAGCGTGATCAGATCCGGGAACCTGCTAGATTTCACCTGCGTCACTGTCTTCAATCTCTGGACAAGGGGAGTGGTATTTGGCCACTCCCCCTCCCCACTCACTCAAGTCTTACTATGGCTACCCCTCCCCTTATATGTGGTTAGCCCCACCTCATGGACAAAGCCACACCCACAAAGGAGGGAGAGATCCTGGTAGGCGATCCTGGGAAGTTCCCAGGTATGGCCAAGATTAAAGCTCCCATTGAAGGTATTTCTCTCCTGTTGCTTCCTTTAAGCAGGCTTTTTGAGGTGAGGAAAAAGACAAAATGTCGGAACAGGAAATTGATTCGCTAATGCTAGTTGTGCCGCATAGAAACACCGGCATCTACTTCTCGCTCTAAAAAGATTGCTGATTAAGTAGCCAACTGGAGTGAGCACTGGCGGTGGCTTGTTGATTTAGAAGGTGGAGAGCCATGTGGTTGTGGTCTGTTATGTGGGTCAATGATTAACCATGGTCAGCCACGTGGTACTCTGTGTTGTGTGGCGGCAGTGGCACAGATACGCTGTACAACTGTTAAATCTTCCTTTTTAGCTAAAAAAGTTATACGAAATGTGTATGTGTATATACTCTCTATATATATTATTTTGTTGAAAGTCAAAATTAAACTTTTTGAGCCAATAGGCTTCGAATCACTTCTGTACAAACATATGTGGATATAAGAATGGAATATTAATGCTGCTTATTCTGGAACTGAAAACAGCACAGTATAATTTATCCATATTTAAACACCTTTGAGATTTGTCGTATGCTTCATTTTTTCAGAGTCTTTTTACTCCCTTGAGGATATTGTAATTTATTTTCTAAACTCTTTTTACTTTGACACTCTGGCAAAACCTCCCTGTTACCCCTACATTGTCTAAGGAGATTTGCTGTGCAAAGAACAAAGTCTCCAAGCTTTTTGCTATTACCATTTGAATCAGCTTTCATAGTACAAAGAACGGGGAGATTTCCAAAAGAGAGCCATATGGCTTAAATGAAAATATATATATCTATACTATATATATATATATATATATATATAATATATATATATACATACACATATACGCACATATACATATAGATTTATTAAATTTACTATAAGAATTTTAATTAAATATGGTTCTGAGAATAAATATAAAATTACAATTTTGTAATATTAGGTTGCTTCAAAGTCATTTCTAAAAAAAAACAAAAAACATTTTACTGGATTTATGGAATTTACATATATAACATTTAATTCCAGCCCTAATTTTTTAAATCAATATTTTGTGAAAGTGGATGTGTCACATACATCAATTTTACACTCAAGAACAGAAGACAAAAATTGAATGCGGTTTCATCATTTTTAATTTAAATAATTTAAATAATGTGTGTGCATTTACCTGCGGGATACATCCTCTTTTTGGCATTTTTGAGTGGATACACGTATTGAGCCATCCACATAACAATAGGATCTGATGTACAAGTGGCAATAAATGTGGGAATCTCCACCAGGCATTTTCACAGCTTGCCCAATAGTCAGCCTGAGCTGGCAGATTGGGGTAGGAATCACACAGCATCTTTTTAGATTATTTTTGTAAAGATTGAGGTTGGGCAACAGAAATTCACACATCACCAAAAATGGGAAACCCTCAAATTTTCTTTCCACTTCTGGGCCATTTTGGGACAATTGCTACATAAACAGTACTAAAATACTAATATAAAAAACATATTGCAGTACTAAAGTATTAATGATGATGAAGAATAAAAAGCAGTCTAAGTGCATGACTTCCTTACTTAGATGGCCACAGCTGAATTGGCATTGAAGGTGTCAACAGCCACAAGCCCTATGAAACATAGAAACACATAATTTGATGACAGATAACTATTCGGCCCATCTAGTCTGCCTGTTTCTTCTTGATAATGAAGGCTTAAATCTTGCATGTTTAAATTCCCTTACTGTATTGACCTCTGCCACTTTTGCAGAGAAACTGTTATACTTCGTAGACCTACCTTACATTGCATCTAAGCCTCTCTTCCCTGTATAAAAGAACAGATTTATGGGCACCGGCAACAGTTAGACAAAGCGATTGCAGGGGAAAAACAAGTATTTCAAATGCTAAACTTATATTATTAAAAGTCATTATTGTAGTAAGAGTACATTCCTTGAAAGCTCTCTAATGGGGGCCAGGTGTGGTTATTTACCAAACTTTTACAAATTTACAGAAAAAACAAAATTGTCAATGTTTTGAGCAGAATTACGTTGCAAAGACAGGATTATCAAAGCAATGTACAACACTCTTACATAACAGGAAGAAATAAAGAACTAAGCATGTGCTAACACAAAAAAACAAAATGACTCAAATATACTATAAGGAATGAATGAAAGCCGGCAGTGATCAAGTTGTTGCACCGTAGTCATCCATTACTGTATGATAGACCTCTCCAGATAATAGGTGAGTTCATGGAACCAGCTGAAGTCAACCATAGTCTTCTACCACCTAAGCACTGAATTAACCCATACAACTAGTAAACTGTTAAAGCTTACTTTGCAATGTAGTAGCAGCATTGTAGACCTTCTGCTACTTTATGGTCAAACTGTTACAAAGGTCCCTCTCTTTGGCGACAATCATTTCAATCTCCTATAGAGAATACTTAATTAAAAAAATAATAATGATGCCGCTTTGGTTGGTACACCGACATATTCTAGAGCATAAAATTACGTCAAAAGATTCTTACTAAATGACAAATCAAGCGATTTCACATTTCCTATGAACAAAATATAGTAAAAAAAAACGTGTACAATAGAGAAAGTATAAATATATGCGCTTATCAGCAATAAGACGCAGAGAGTGTCTGTCGCTAATGAGTTTGAAGATAGAAATTTTTTTTGCAACATATTTACAATTATATCATTCTGATTTTAAGTAGGATTTTATTAATTACTGAATTCTCTTTATTATGTATTAACATTTATTCTACAATAATTATAATTAAAGATAGCCAGAACTTCCTGATCCTTCTTTTATTGTTTCTCCAATTACTGAATTCATTTATATAATAACAAGATCTACCTATTTAACATTATTGTTTGTGATACTTGTGTGATCAGATCTGGTAAATTCTGGGTAATAAGAAGTAATAGAAGAGAAATAAAACCCTTGCACTCTTCTTAATTAGTCTCTGTCCACAAACACACAACTTTAGGCACTAACAAATGTGGATTCTTCACAGATTAACCAATGCATGCTACAAGT
The DNA here is from genome assembly GCA_009364415.1 of Spea multiplicata. Classification (NCBI taxonomy): domain Eukaryota; kingdom Metazoa; phylum Chordata; class Amphibia; order Anura; family Pelobatidae; genus Spea; species Spea multiplicata. The sequence goes on from VKOC01000006.1 coordinate 7,301,412, forward strand.
ATTAAATCAGGCGCATTAACCTACTGACCGTATGGGTGGTCTCAGTATTAAAAGTCTAAAACTGTATGTAATTATAGTTTAATCACAATCTCAGAAAGCCAAGACAAGAAATACTAAACTCTTGGTCTGTTGGCAGTTATTTGTTACGAAAGTGCACACCTTTACTCAGTTTATCTTAATATATTTTATGCAGGAAAAACCCTTTTATGCAGGAAAATATATCTGGCTTAAGCTGAAATATGAGTTAAAAATGGCTTAAAGGATTCTGCTCTAGCATGGAGCCGCTCGAGAAAAAAAAAACAATTGTGAGCCTGGAATTTTAATTAAATTCATCACTAATGAGTATTTGATGCATGGCAATACAATTAAAGTAGTATTCTAGTATTTCAGCAACCATATACACTTTAATGCATATACTAATCCGAGTGTCTTCCTATATAATATATATAATACTTTTCTTTGCATACAAAGGCATTGAGAGGTTTGGCAGAACCCAATCTATGCATTTTGGGCTTATTTCTGCCGCCCAGTTGGAGATGCTTTTGGCTGATTGCATTGCCTGCTTAAAAGTGGCCATAAGCACTGTCCTTCCCATTAGCCAAATCCAGTGCTGGCTCAAACAAGGTCTCCAGGGGGTTTAACAAGACCCCCTGCACGCATGCCCAAATGTCTCTTCCTTTGATTTTAACTGGTGTGCTTTCTGCCAGGGATCGGCTGTTTTGGGGAAACAGGACAGAGGAGGGGGGGTCGCACGCCGCAGCACGGTATAGAATGCATATTAAAGTACTAAATATGTTGATATGCATTCATTATTTATTATTATTATTATTTATGAGGCTGTGTGGGTCATTGGACTGCCTGTTTAACTTAACATTAAGAATACCATTTCCCTGTTCAGATTAAAAACAAATCTATTGCTTTTTCAGCAAGGCAGGGATACATTAGATGTTGCCATGGACAAAAAAAAGACACCGTTATTGACACCATCATATTGATATGTCTATTGAAGATTATCTGTATAATCATATGCGTAAAGAAGCTATCAGTCATTCTATGGACCCCATCACATCAGAATTGCATGTGCAGATGTGGATCCAGATCCAATAAACTGTTTTATGGCACATTTTATGAACACAGGGCACTAAAGTGGCTTCATACACGATTTTATAACATTACTGTGATACTGGTTCAAGGTGGTGTGTGGAAAATGGGACCATTCAGCCGCCTCAAAAACATATTCCAGATCTTTTCCGTTTCATATCCTTGCTGATCTGGGGCAAAACTCAGGACCAACATAAATATGACAGGCATCCATCCATATATATATATATATGTACCAATTGAATATGTACCAATTGAATGTTTTCTGCTATCAGATTCTATGACTTTAGAATTTAGATTTTAGAAACCGGCACTTATTATTGTTTCTTGAAAGCATATTAAAGACTGTATTTAAGATTTACTATGCTGTTAGTTGGCAAACCTACGTATCACGTAGTCGTCTGTCGGTATCTGTCTTGAGATGTGGAGTGCAGTTGTGGCTACAAAGATAAATATATGGACTTCAGCTTGTTCAAAAAAATCTTTATGATTAACTACATTCTAATCCACTAGCACAAAAATCCTAACGATTCCTGGCCATCTCAACAAATAAAAAATACGCCACTGTATCAGGCAGTATATTATCCAACAAATAAAACTATTTTATAAACGGCAAGTCACCCAACTCATGTTTTCTAAGTATACAAGATACCTACAACTGACCACCAATTCCATGTCAGTGACTCTATACTTCATAACACCACAAATAGCGAAATCTTTTAGGGGGTATTATTAGAGGCATGGCTAGCCTTTTTATGTCACTTACACCCAGTTCAGAGATTAAGTCAGGAATTTAGAAGAATAAGGTATTTTATTTATACAATGTGTTGTTTTTTTTACTGTATACATGTATATTATCATGACCTTTAGTGTTGAGACCATGGATACCCACCAAATAGGTTGAGCTCTCATCAAGAAGAAAAAGCCAAAGAGGGGTTTGGGTCCAAAATATGTAGTTTGTTATAAAGATGGCAAATTGGGAGGTTTGTAAACCAAAGCGGAAATCACTTAACCTCTTAAACATAAGTGCACTAAGACGTACCATCCCTTTAAGAGTACAGAAAACCTTCAGATACAGGCACACTTGTCCAGCACTCTAATCCTTGTTTAATATTTCTGAAAGGCACAGATCTCTATTATAATTGTTAGCAAAGCTCTTAAGAGAGCTTTAAGTCACAATAAATTGGCAGGCTTCAAACATATGCCCCCTCTTGAGCCACATGATTCTACCAACTAAAGACCAAATATATTAGACAGGTCTGGGCTTGTTGCACATTATTTAAAAAATGCGATTCAGGGAAATCATACGTTAGTTGGGCAACTATACACCAGGGGCTGCGTTCCAGTTCCAAAAGCAATGTTTCAAGTTATATTGTTGTCTTCATGTAATTATGGTGATAAGTAAATATCACTTTAATTACAAAAAACATACTTTAAAAAAAAATATATTTTTTAATAACTCTGACATAACTCTGACAATTAAAAGATATACATTATTTTGCCCAGGACTCTCTCTCATTCATATTTCTTTCCTTCTCTTTTCTTCCTTCCTTCCTTTCGTTCTTTCTCACCATGTCTCCTTCTTTCTTTCTTTGTGTTTATTGTTTTAAAATCTAGTAAGCTTTAAACCAAGTCTCATTGGCAAAATAAGATTATTAGACTATATTTCACAAGGAATGGTGAATCTTGGTCTTCCAAATGGGTAAGGTATGGGGATTGTGATTTAACCAGTTCAATAAATGCCTTTTGGAAAGCCAAGATTCACCATTTCTTGATGACAGAATGGAGCCTTGTCCTATAAAGAACATGATGGAGCAAAATTTGATAACAATCGGGAACTCTTTATTTAAGTATTAGACATTCAGACAAGACTTTTTTTTTCCGCAACATAGGTGGTGGAATATAAAACAGACTCACTTGGAACCTTCTTCAGGTTCATAATTCAAAGGATTATGATAGAAGCGGCAGACAGAGTTGGCAGTCCCGCAGTCAGACTTATGGATGCATAAGGCCGGCACCTGGACCATGGTCCCGTATAAAAAAAATCTTATAATGAGACGATATAGATTGAGACGAGTGACTTTTGTTTGATTTTAGTTATTTTAGAGACAGATCATAGCCCAAAATAAGGTAACATCACTAACCCCATGTGTAAAGCGGGGAGAAAGATGTGCCCATGCTCCCGGTGAATATGACTAATATTGTGATTTAACGCGTTACAAGTTGCCAACCAGCATTGTCGATGCCCCTTCATATGGCATTCAGAAATCAAGTTTGGCTTATGCAGAATGGCTAAATCTCTTTGCACCAGAGGGACCCATCAAGTTCTGCTCTAAATATGTGCTCACATTTCCAATACCAAGTGCGGTTACATTTATTAAGTCTTACTTTACTGCCGATTAGCACATAGTTATATAAAAAAAAAAGAAAATAAAAAAAGGAGCAGGACTTGAGCTGGATTGGAAACTGACAGATGTTAAGTGTCACATTAAAAGCAGATATGTCAGTTGGCCACCTATACCACATAATTATAGAGCCTGAGAGATGGCATTCGTATGCCGGAAGGGAAAAAAGTGACAACTCCCAGATGGAAAAGCCTTAGGTAAGTCGTACACATTCCCTCATTAAGGGGCAAAATGCAGCAGTCTACAAAAGACAGTAAACCCAGCTGAAGATTTCCAGAGGCTGCTTTCTGAGATGGCTATACAGAGCTTGGTAGTTTTACAAATAATGACTGCTTCAAAGAAACCCTGAATACATAGACGAGGGAAAATAACAACTCATATGGAGATCTCTTAAAATATTAGCCAGCCTACTGTTTGCAATGGAGGACATACCAAAGGGGTATTATTTTATGCACCGGGGACTGGAAGACACTTTAAGACCTATTGGAAAGCAAGAAGATACATTTATTGCCCTAAATACAGAAATATTCTGCACCCTAACAGCAGCCCTGTCACATCTGCGCTAATAGTATAAAAACACGCATCTCATAATCACGTCTTATTCCTGATCTGGCATGGAAGACGATGAATCTTAAGGTCAAAAAAGTCCATATAATGCCATGGTGCAAAATACAAAAACTTTTATACTATGCATAATCTCCAACTTATATTTGTCTCAGGGCTTGGTGGCATTAAAATATGGTTGCTTTCTTTATTTTTATTCTCGAATGATACCATATGGTGTCCTAGGAATATTAACCCATGGGCCTCCAACCGGCAAAACGATGCTGGTTCCACTCATAAAAGTAAGTACAGCAATCTGGAATCCGGGTATGGACACTTCTTGCTCAGTGACATTCCCGTTCTAGTTAATGGGAGTAGTAGCCACCAAGCACATGTACACTAAACACATATGCTTTGCCTCTATACATGACTGGTGGCTGCTTTTCCCACTGATTTTAATGGGAGGTAAATGAGGCACAATTCTCATTTTCAACTCCAGTAACTAAAGAATGCCTGCACTGTTATAAAATAATGGACTCCAACAGGCATTACAAAAAAGTAAAAATATATTTTTTTGAAACTAGTCTGTTCACTTAACCCTTTCAGTTTAAGTTGGATCTGGTCACTGCCTTTAATATGGTTGCTTAGTACCTTGATAACTATCACTAGAGGGGTTAGAAGTCACAGCATATGGGCAACATGTATTTCAGCTGGCAAATCAAAAAGCAACACGCAAAGAAAAAAGTTAATATAACCAAAGCAGCACAACGTAAGACAATGGTTGGGAATGATTAGATACGATCAACCCTCCTCCAGACTCCTCATTTTGTGAATAGACCCTAAAGGCATTCTGCCTATACATGCATACACACACATATACACAAAGCCGCAGAATCGAATGGCTCTATATAAAACAATAAATAATAAGACATAGATATGCAGCCACGTATGACACAAACACATGCATTCATACAAAGATTTCCACACGCATCACACTCCATGAACAGAGTCTGCCCATCTCTATAATCTGTTCCTGCTGTGTAGTGAAGGCAAACATTTAAGTGATCAGTGGCAAGTAAGCAGCAATTGAGGGTCCATTGCCATTAGAATCCCTGGGGTACATACCCCTTTTTTGCTCTATTGTTAATCTGCCCCTAGAAAATCTTGGCGATTTTTTTCTGCAGGGTTGAGCTGGCCACGTATGATGTACAGATACATTTAGGACATTACGTGAAAGCCATGTCAGTGATTTAACCATTATAAAAGGCTTTTTGCAGGAAATTCTCCATGGTTGACCGCCAAATGCATAGATATGTTGTTGAGATTAAACATTTCATAATGGAACAATTATTCAGCTAACATCTTGGCAGCTCAAACCAACGTGCTGGCGCATACCTACTAAATATAGAGCTTGAACGTTCTTGCTTTAAATGTATTTACAGGTTGGCAGGCTGTATGTGCATCCACAGTGCATTAGTTTCCCCCTAATGAAAATCCATTAAATTCTGTAAAAAATACTTCAACCATAACCGACTGAAACAGAATATATAGATTTACTCTATTTATCCGACGTGAACATGGAGTAAGACAGTGTAATAAAACACGTGATTACGTTCGGATAATCCTGCAGACACATTGCATAATAGCACCGCATGCCGTGTGAACTAAATTTGAGGACAGTGAGATACTGTGTATGTAGTCCTGTTGCTGCTTGTTAAAAATATATTCCCATAGCACTACTGCAGAGCTACTCACATCTTTTCACACATAATTAGATGTATGTTTAAGATTTCACCTAACTTCTGAAAAACATCCGGGACAACATCTTCAGCTATAGTGGCAACACACAATACACTTTTTTTTTCTTTCTTTCTAAGGAAAAGTCTTTGATATTCCGTAATATACATCAAGCATCCGCAAATTCCCGAGTATATATTGTAAGGAAGAGGCTGCTGGAAAGTATCCCTGTTGTTTTCTTTTTATGATGATTTCTGATAAGAAGTTTAAAACGTGGATCCTGCAGCTTGCTGTGATTGTACAAGATACCAGTCATTGCTTCTTCACTAATTCAACTGCATTGTATATCCCTTGGAAGTCTGGTGTCATCCTCGAGAAAAGGTACGGGTGAAACATTTATCCAGATAAAAGACCACAAGCAGTTAACCTGCTCATTGGAGGCAATGCAACCAGGCAACGGGATAATGACCTCTACCCAAATGTGGAACGCATCAATTTAATTCTATGACAGCTAGACAAAAGATGATGGCAGCTCAACAGGAAAACATTAGCAATAACTCAGTGTACAGTATGTGAACAGAATGAATTAGCATAAAGCACAATAACGAGTGGGATACTGATCTCTACTAGGAATTCTCGCAGTTTCAGGTTTTGGACTGCAGGCGTGTGTGATAAACAATTTGTTTAGGTGAATGGTTATGTGCAATATATACAGTGTATAGTACATTGTTTACAGAATACATTAATAAAATGTTATATACTGCAAGTGCAATCATTAGATTTAGTTTGAAACACAACTATTAAATGTGGATCATTGGCAGACATCATAACTACTATACAAGATATATATAGAAATAATATATTTAGTACCTGTATATGCAGTAATGTACAAAGGTTCTAGGCAGGTGTGAAAATGCTGTAAATTACGAATGCTTTCAAAATTAGACATGTCAATGGTTTATTTTTTATCTTTTAACAAAATGCAAAGTGAACAGAAGAAAAAATCTAAATTAAATCAATATTTGGTGCTATCATCCTTTGCCTTCAAAACAGCATCAGTTCTTCTGTATACTCGCACTCAGTACTTTAAGGAATGGATGTTCCAAACATCTTGGAGAACTAGCCCAGTTCTTCTGTGGATTTAGGCGCCTCAATTACTTCTCTCTCTTCATGTAATCCAAGACCGACTTTTTTTTACACTTAAGATAGTTGTTATATTACATTGGCTATACGTTTGGGGTCATTGCCTTGCTGTAGAATAGATTTGGGTTTAATCAGATGCCTCCCTGATGATATTACATAAGGGATAAGAATCTGCCTCAGCATTGAGGAGACCGTTAATTCTGACCAAATCTCTAACTCCATTTCCAGAAATGCTCCAAACCTGCAAGGAATGTCCGCTATGCTTTACTTTTACCTTTATTTATTTATTTAATAGTTGAGTTGCTTGGCCTTGTTTCCATGTCTGAGGTATGGCATTTTGGCTCGCAAGTCTTCCATGAAAAACACTTCTGACCAGACTTATGTGGCCTGTTGATGGGTGTACCAGGGTTCCACTGTTTTCTGCCAATACTGAGCTGATGGCACTGCTGGACGACATCTGATCGCAGGGAAGTAAGCATGAGGTGTTTTTCATCTGCTTCACTAAGTTTTCTTGGCCGACCACTACATCTACAGTCTTCAACATTGCTCGTTTCTTTGTGCTTCTTCAAAAGAGGTTGGACAGAACATCTGGAAACCCCTGTCTGAAATGTCTGCCTTGGAGAGACCTTGCTGATAGAGTATCACTACCTTGTGTCTTGTTGCTGTGTTTAGTCTTACCACGTGACTTTTGTCTTCAGCAACCTCACTGTTGCTTACCCAGTTTTATTGCTCCTACACAGCAGTTTCCATTTCCGTTAATGATTGTGTTTCAACCTACACAATCAACTTCAGAACTGCCTTCATTCTTCATGACATACTTTCTACAAGGTGCTGGAAACATTCCTCACATTTTGGTCCATATGGACATGATGGCATCACGCAGTTGCTGCACATCCATGATGCAGATCTCCTGTTTCACCACATCCCATAGGTGCTCTATTATATCTGATGTCTGTGGAGGCTACTGGAGTACAGTGAACTCGTTACATTCAAGAAACCAGTTTGAGATGATATGAGCTTTGTGACATAGAGAATTATCATGCTGGAAGTAGCCATCAGAAGATGGGTACACTGTGGTCATAAAGGGATCAACATGGTCAGAAACAATATTCAGGAAGGCTGCCGGGTTTAAACAATGCTTAATTGGTACCAAGAGGCCCAAAGTGTGCCCCAAGTTGTTTACACCAAAGTCTGGCCCTGCCACTTGAATGTCACACCTGGAATCGAGACTCATCAGTCCAGGCAATGTTTTTTCAGTCTTCCATTGTCCAATTGTGGTGAGCCTGTGCGAATTGTAGCCTCAGTTTCTTGTTCTTAGCGGACAGGAGTGGCACCTGGTATGGTCTTCTGCTGCTGTAGCCCATCTGCTTCAAGGTTCGGTGTGTTGTTTGTTCAGAGATGGTATTCTGCATACCTTGGTTGTAAGGAGTGGTTATTTGAGTTACTGTTGCCTGTCATCTCGTACCAGTATGCCCATTCTCCACTGACCTCTGACATCAACAAGGCATTTTCGTCCACACGACTGCAGCTCACTGGATATTTTCTCTTTTTCGGACCATTCTCTGGGGTTTTCACGCACTAGAGATGAAAACCCCAGTAGATCAGCAGTTTCTGAAATACTCAGACCAACAACCATGCCACATTCTAAGTTACTTATATCCCCTTTCTTCATCATTCTGATGCTCGGTTTCAACTTTATCAAGTTGTCTTGACCATGTCTGCATGCCTAAATGCATTGAGTTGCTGCCATGTGATTGGCAATAAAGTTATCTTGTTAATAAAGTGGTCAGTGAGGGTGTACATATATATATATATTATATATATATATATATATAATATATATATATAGGGTCTACCTATACACACACACACAAACCTACTCTTGTACTCAAAACACGTCAGGAAATTAAAGTAAGTTCATGTTGTTAGAACAGGAGTTAGCGTGTTGGTTTTCAAGGCATATCAAATCACTGCCTATGAATTAACCATTGCTCGGTTTAATTGGGGATTTGAGATGTCTGTGTTTGAAATGAATATTGTATTTTCTGACAAAAAATATTAGTTAGCGAGTTTGCCCACCCACATTGTTAGCAGCTGCCAGTACCAAAAGAAAAAGCAGCACAGCTGTTCTGTCAGACAAAAGGATTTCCTACAAGGAAGCAAACTAATGCAAGCGACTGATCCACTACTCAACAAGACTAACAATTGTGTATTTTAATTATTCCATCTCAGAGCCGTCCTTGATAACCCCATGCCACCTGTGTGATGCAAAGAGAAAGCCATGGGGAAGATGGGCTACCAATGAGCAGATGCTATAATGGTCAAAATTATCTCAAAAGCCACCTGCACCAGTGCATCTGTTTTTTAAGCCACATCTGGAAATCCCCCCTCAATATTCCATGTCTCTTAAGGAAAGAGGTGCTGACATACCCAGTGGTACTCCAGGTTGGACTACTTATATACCATGAACAATGCTTTTCTGAAAAGGACAGCATACACCGATACAGGAAAACACAAAGATTTGTGCCATAAAGCACTGATTGCTCAAATGGTGACCAAAGCAAAGCAAATTGTTGGTGGAGTAGATCCAAAAGCATCTTAATTTACAAGGAGGTAAGGACAGGGTGGGTAGATTATAACTATGATGCCATATAAAAAATTATAAATTATAGTTGCTGTATGTTGTGATATGCCAGTACCCTTAAACTTGTTCTTCCCCGACACAATTTAGTATGAGATCTGGAACGTGCCTTTTCGCTTGACATGGAATCTCATGGAAGGAGATCAAACATGTGCCTAAAGACCCATCCTGTAAATGTAAACTTTAAGTGAGTGTATAGTGTTAGCGTGTGTATGTATGCAACCAGGTGCCAGTAACCCAAGGCTAACTCCACCTTTAGTAGAAGTTAAGCTCATGCATAGCCAAGAATGCACTCCATGCATTAAAAAAAACAACATTTTATTACAGTCCAATTAATTATTTCCGATCTGCCAAGCCTTATGGGCACAGAGATGCCTTTAATAATTCTGTTTCTATAGCAATACCACTATTCCCTTAGGACCAAAATGAATAAAAGGGAATACATAAATACACTTCTTTTTAACATTTTGGGGAACCTTTTTTTAAAATCTTTACAGGCACCACAACACACCTTAGCTTTAAGAAACAAATTGGAAAAAAATGCTTGCTTCTTTAACAGCAGGACACAATATTCGTTCCCTTGGTCTGGCTGCTTTACATGCGTACTCATTCACATAAAACACAGGCTGTTTATGCATTTTTATTGTTGTTGCAACCTCAACTAAAGCATGCTGGGATGTCTTTGAATGGAAATGTTGTACAAAATAACTTACAAAAGTGTTTTCCTTTGCTGGCTCCCATATTTAAACTGCATTTGAAAGATAAACATTTATGCAACAGAAGGGCTTCAGGTGCCATCGATGGAGCTGGGTAACAAATTTCTGGAGCACACATGAAAACTACAGAGCAAAGTATGAATGCAGTAAAAGGGATTTGCTTCCATGATGACCAATGTCTAATTCCCACTATAACAGATTTCTTGATATTAGACCTTTGTATAGCTATAGGAACAGTATACTGCTACTATACTAGGTAATAAATAGCTAAATTTTTGTTGTCATTTAGATTAGATTATGTAGTAATTTGTGTTGCTTCAGACATTACGAAGAAAACCGTGGAAGCTTCAACTGGGACTGTAAGGGATCTGCATGATCTGTTACATTTATAGGACACACATTCTGTCTAGGCAACATGCTTACATGGCACTGATTTCATTCTGGGTCTCCTCTATTATACCTAAAAACATTCTCTATTCACCCACCAGCATCACTAGCATTTTAATATTACTCTGTTATCACAGACACTTCCTCTATCTTTCTTACCTTGTGTTATCCTCATCCCTGAAAGTCTAATTCCCACCTTATTTAAATTTCTCTTCTTCTGCTCTTAGCAGCAGGGGTCTTCTCCTCCAGCGTCCTTTAGCTATGCCCACCTCCCTCAGAACCCACAGGATCATGTTTTGGAAGACATTATTTCTTATGTTCATATCCTACAATGTATCCTTTAACCAAAACAGTTTCTCTCCGCTTTCCCTCTCAGTTGATATACCACAAGGGCCAGTTCTGTTTTCACCATTCGGTTTACACTGGCTCCCTTGGCAAACTAGTTTCATCCTTTGACTTATGGCACCACCTGTATGCTAGAGCCCTTCTCTTGATCTGACTCCTTCCATCTGTGATGTTCTTATCTTCACTCTCTTTAAGGCTAACCCTCCTTGAATAGTCTCCCTCAATGTCAATGGTGAAACTGTCACCTCTATCCCACACACCAGATTCCTTGGTGTCACCACTGACTATGACCACCCTTCACAGTCTGTTTCCCGAAACTGTTTCATACATCTTAAAACATTGCCTGCATTTAGACTTTTACAACACAAGATGTTACAAACTATTGTTCATGCGCTCATTTTTTGCCATCTTGGAACTCAGTCTTAGCAGGTCTCCATCATATCTATATTACTACTAGCACCTCTCTCCTCCATCCATCTCATTACAAGCTGCTTGTACTCTCCAGGATGCAATTTAAAATCCTGGCTCTCACATATAAAGCTCTTCATAGATCCCCTACCTACATGTCCTGAATTATCTGCAAATACACGCTTCACCATCCCTCCATTCATGAGATTATCGCAAAATAATTTGCGCAAAATACCCACAACTCCTTCTAGATTGAAAACTTGTTAAGCAGGGCTCTTCTCAACTTTAGTTTCTTTAAGTCCATATTGTTATGCGATGTATTATTTGTTTTATGCTGTTAATCAGCTGTACAAGGTTGCAGAATACGACAATGCTATATAAACAATAATCAATTTATATTGGGCCTCTTGGACACCCTGAGAATGCTTGGGAAAGTTTTATCTTTTTGTTTACAATTTTATACTGGTGCAATACTGCATACATAGACATTGGCATCTAGCCAATAATAACCATAATATAATTATATGCAAACAATAAAAGTCTGCAAAGGAATCTGAACATATAGTGTTCTAGCAGGAAAGTTATAGTTCGAGGTAACTTCATTCTGCATTAGGTAGGGCAAATCCATCACTTCAACAAGGAATAATCTTTCTTAATGACATTGAAATAAAAAATAAAAAGGCATGAGAATATTTCCCAAAATAAGTTAACATGTTTAATAACTACTTTTTTGAAACAGAATTTCAAAGATTGTGACCTAATGGAGAAACTGCAAATGGCATATGAAACAGTTTAACACATTGCATAGGACATAACTCCATTCCTGCTTTCAAAATATACTACTAGGTGGAGAATGTAATCATTGTATTCCATTATTTTAAATAAAAAACAGCAATTTAGATCCATTCATGCAGAAACTAACTTAGGAGGATTAGCGAGGCACATATGTGGAAAGCATTCAACCGGGTGTATTTTCCACTGTTTTGGCTACAAAGTGCTATGGCGTTCTCAGTAACTCTTTAAAAGCAGACGAGACTTGAAAAATCCAGCATTACTTCTGGAAATACCAGCAGAGATCTCAAGGTTTACGTAATCTTGCAATTTCTTTCCATAAATATGCAAGACTTAAAAGAACAAAGTACTTTCCAAAAAAAAAAAAAATATCCATAATTTGCCAGCTAGAAACATTGTTTAACTTTCAAATGGCTGTTTTAAAATTTTGTGTCTTCTGGTTGCCAAGCAAAATGTGCAGGAAATCTTGCGGGTTTTAAACACACGGCGTGGTAGTCTTTCATTACCATGTTAGGATGTGGATATAGCTTTAATTCCTTTCACATGTCACGAGCTTCACTCTCTGGTTATGCTGAACAGTGGATTTACAAAATACAGAAGCATTTTTAGATTATGTTGCCATTTCATGGATGATGAACTTGAAATTCCACATTCTAAGCAAAGCCCTGCTAAACTTGTAGAACAGATGTCAGCTCTGACAGGGTCTAAGAAGCTTTATTTTAGTTTGAAGCGCTACACAGGGCATTAATGGAACTTATACAATATTTTCTCATTGCAGGATTTGGCTCTCAATGATACATATATACACACACACACTACACTTAACACAGTATTTTGTAGTATGTAAAGGTAGCCGTATAAATCACTTTCACCAAACAAGCGGTAAAATACTTTTATGGTACAGTGTGTTCCATCATCATCAGTGTATTATATTACTAAAAAGATCTCAGTAATTAATGCGTAGTCTTAAATGCACACCATCATTCAAGTGGGTAGGACTGGAATTTGTGACCTAATTATACTCATCAGGAAACCCCAATGTTATTCTGCCAGTTCTCTGTTTTCAATGCACATCAGCCCTGGTCCTACTCTTCTGTCATTAGCATATTTCAGGATAATACTAAAATGAGCACACTAAGATTCTAATGGAAACCATATTACACAAATTAACTATTCTCCTAATTAATTATATGTTAAACTAAACCATCACTTATCAAATATTATGCTGTCATTTGAAATTTGATCAGTTCTCTTAATTTCACATTAACTTGCCAGAAGCACACAAAATAATATAATATAAAAGTCTCTACATTCTCAGCAATAAACATTTTTGCTTCTGGTGGAGTGGCATCCTGAGGGGGCAGAGGTAGCCTTTTATGGGGCAGGAGTAATGAGACGCAGAGGCGACCTGAGGAATAGGGAAAGTGAGAAGGTTAAACACTCCTCTCCCTGGTGGCAGAACGATAAAAGTGGCCTGGAGACCCCAGGGATGCAGGGCTTCACCTGGAGACTCCCGATCAAATCCTAAGTGTTCCCGGGTATGGCTATAAATGTTTGCAAAACATGGTCTTAAAGTGACTCACCAAAAAATACTTGTAATGCTTGAAAATTGGCATAGTAAATATGGTAACGCGACACAGGCAATGTTTATGCTGTTCTGACAAATCTGGAGTTTATTTTTTGGTGTTAGAAGTATGTTACTCAAAGTCAACATAAATTGTGACAGAATTTAGCTGGAATAAAATAGCAACATTAAGTGAGGTCACTTTCTGTTCTTAGCCTTGTTTATTTCCCGTTACGTGGTGGGATTACTGGTCCTCAGGCATTTGATGTCTCTCTATATTTAAATTGAGACGTTTCTATTAAATTCTCCACGTATGGAAATGGGGCAGCTTCACTGCAAACTACAGTAGAATAATCTTCAAACATGGTTTAGATATCTCAATAAGATACAAGGACACATGTTTTCAGGCACCGAGACAAAAACAACTGCTGCATATAATAAATAAATAAATAAAAACAAAAAAACAAAACACTGTTGAGTGCATATGCAACATTTGCTTACAATGTGATGGTCTACAAGGCACCGACATAACAAAAGACAAGTTCAGCACTTAAACATAAAGCTACATTTCTTAAAGGAACAGAAATGTTCACATTATAATTACACAATTATTCTACACTTGATGACCGAATACAGTTGCCACCTGGCCAGTATTTCAGCAGCACAGCCAGTATTTAGAGTACCCTGCCAGTATCGGTATATTAAAAATACTGGCTATGCAATGGCCGGTATTTTTTGCAGGGCAGGCCGGCAGAGTGATTGGCAGGCGGGGGACCCATTAGAGCGCTCCCACTCCTGCTGCTCTGTCTTTAGCGCAGCGCTATGTGCCGCAATGGCGTGATTGGCTGAGGCTGAGTGCTGGGGGTGAAGTGATGTTTAATTTCATGACGTCACTTTCCCCAGCGCTCTGGAGTTTGGCAGCATCCACAGACTGGTCGGCCTGTGCAAGCTCGCTGCCTGTGGACCCAGAGGAAAAAGCCTTATGTCCCTACTCCTGCCTGCACTGATAAAACTAAACTAAGGTAGGTGCACATTATGTTTCTGTGACATTATGTTTCTGTGATGTCATGCATATATAATTAATTATGGAAATTAGCATGGCCGGTATTTTTTTTCACGAAATGTAGCAACCCTATGACTGAATAACTGGAATTTTAATAAAGACAGGAGGCGAATATTTGCTTAAATCTTCCTTTACTTCTCACCATAAGAGCAAATGATAAAAATAAAAACAGTGAACCAATCACAATACAGATAAAACAATATAGCCGACAGTAGCTCCCTCCATCTTCCCTCTTTCTACAGCCTGAAAACACGGAACGTAAATCGAAAAGTTGCCAACAGAGCACTACATCATCCAGCCAAACAGGAAACTGGCCCAAGAAATCCGTTTGAAAAGGATTTTACACTGAAAAAGAAGAGAATTATTGACAGCAAAGTATAAAGTACACTTGAAATATATAGAGATAATAAAAGCTCTAACCAAGGAATACATAACTTAAGGGAGGTAGGGAAGAAAATATTCGCCTCCTGTCTTGATTAAAATTGCAATTATTCGGTCATCAAGTCTAGCATAATTGTGTAATTTTATGGCATGACAGGAGGCTCATATTTGCAATTTTAACGTCTAGACACTAAAGATGGAATAGCAGAAGATAACGGTTTGAAATAAAACTCACGAAAGGTCGAGGCTTAAAGAATGTCTGCTAAAGAACCACCCAAAAAGGAAAGCGGTAGAAGCCGACGCACCTCTAATCGAATGGGCACCAAAATGCCTATCTATACCTGCTAACCGTCTAATCCATCTGGCTAAAGTAGGAGCAGAGATAGGATGAAAAGGTCTCGAGTACGATAGTAAAAGCTGAGAACAAGCAGTAGAACGATTAGCTGTAACAGCTAAGTATGAAGACATCTAGCGATGCAAATCTTAGGGTCAGCAGCAAGATACACATAAGAAAGGGATGTAGAAAACATTTTTGTACGCCTCCTCAAAATTAAATTCTACACCCTCAAGAGAAAAAACGATGGCATCATCCTCTAAAGCACAAACATCAGCAACTCTTCGGAACAAAAGCAGACACCAAAGCATGGTAAGTTTAGCTGATAATTTCCTAATGATAAAGAGTCAGGCCAATCGTGTAAACCAATTACTGCAACGTCCCAAAAGGAGTCATATCTAGAAGCCGGAGGTCTACTTAAAGGGATGCGTCCTTAAGCAACCTGCAAACTGGTCCTTGCCATTATGCCCTTCTAGAGAACCAATATGAGCACTGGAAATAGTGGACCGGAAAACATTAATAGAATGGTATGCTTTTCCTGATGCAAAGAGTCCAGCTAAAAAATTCAACAGGGGCTGAATGGGGGTCAACATATTGTCCCACACACCAAGAAGACCAAGATTTCCAAGTTGTCTGATATAATTTGTGAGTACCAGGTGCCCAGGAAGCTAAGAATAGATCTCGAGCTTCTTGAGATAGTCCCGAAACTGGTGAAGATTCCCCAATACCGTCCAAGCAACCAATGAAAATCGACCTTCTAGAAGGAGTGGATGGAATGGACTTCTTTTAAGAACCAAACACCGCCTGTGGCCTCTAGAGGAGAAACTGCTCCCCCATCCTATCATGCTTGCATTGGATTCCAGGATGAAATCTGGATGAGAACCAAAGATGGCTTTGCCGTCCCAACCCTGCATATGGAGAAGCCACCAATGAAGTTCTTGGTGAACATCTGTGGTGATGAACAGGCTGATCGTAGGATGGAAAATGTCTGAGATAACCAGGTTTGAGCCATTGAAGAGCTCTGTAATAGAGGACCTGGAAAAATTGCTTGGATGAAGGATGAGAGAAGACCTACAAACGCTTGCCAATCTAGAGAACACATTTGCAGGCGAAGTAAGGAATAAATGTCTTTCTTTATAGCCGATATCATTGAAGCTGGAAGGCGAAGTAGGGTTGGCACCGTATCTATCTCGGAACCCAAAAATCTAATCTTCTGGGTCGGAGACAACTCTTTGGAGACTTTGGGATATTTACCAAAAAACCTAGCTGATGGAAAGTTTCCACTACGAATGACGTCTCTTCTGCAAAAAGAATCGGATCCTGTGAGAATAGCAGGATGTCTAGCTAAATAATTGAACAAATTCCTCTGGATCAGATGAAAGCCATCACCGGTTGGAGGAGCTTGGTAAAGCACCAAGGGGCTGAGATGAGTAATAAAGGAAGACACCTGAATTGCCAAAGATGACAACCCCATTGGAATTGGGGAAACTTCCGATGAGCTGGATGAATAAGGACCGAAAGGTAAGCTTTCTTGAACCAACCTCCCTAAGGAGATGAATGCCTTCCATCTTGGAGTGATATCGGACAAACCGGTTGAGGGCTCATAAATTTATAATATGATGAACATTCCCAGTTTTCTTCTTGACCAGAAATATTGAACTTACAAAAACTGAGGAACCCTGAGCTTGTTCGATTGCCCCTAGAATAGAAAATAAATCTTTTTCAATTAGCTTTTTGGCTGTGGAAGCCCTGAAAACTGAAGGATGATGAGACTGAACTGGGGGAGAGACAAAGTCTATGAGATACCCTTGGACCGGTTGTAGGATCAATGGGTCGGAAGTAATTCCCAGTAGTGGAAAAATTGGATAACCTGTGGAAGGATAACTATAAAGAGGACTTACCGGTGTTGGAACGATCTATGCCGAACGCTGAAGCTCTTCTACCATGAAAACTTCCTCTAAATGCTGTGGATCCGGAACGGAACGATCCTCAGTATGCTGATGATAAAACCTCGGGCCTGGCTGGTCGAAATGGCTGGATATTGGGCCCCGTGATCTTCCAGCCCTGGACAAAAAAACGATTGTCCATCTGAAACACCTTCTGCAGAGAAGTCTTGGCCTTTGCCCATGAGGACATAACGGAAACATGGCGGTTTAACTCTTTACCGAAAGAGTCGCCAAACAATAAACTGACGGTAGTACCCAATTCTTTTGATCCTAGTTTAGCCAGCATCCATTCTTAACAAGACTGTTTCTATATGCAGGCATATGACCTGGAAGGCCCAATCCCTAATTATTTTAAGGTCAAGTGTAGCATCTTGTAGTACTGCTTGGTCGGCCAGAGATAGAATTTGGGTAATTGGACTGACTACCAATTTAAGGCCCTGCTCTAGACCCTTGCAGAGATCTCGTTTGATATTCGAGAGGAGAGTGACGACATTATGTGTAAAATAATAAATGAATAAAACATTCACCGTTTCACCGTGATAACTAGAACAAAAAAATGGAGAAATCCACCATTAAGTAGAAAAAATGAAAGATGCGAACTGTAGAAATAAATCACACCATTTCGGCAACATTTGTTGCAACAGAACTGATGTCGCGGGAAAGTAACCCCTCAGTAACAGAAAAAGAAAACAAACTCTTGCACGGATTCCACCGTTAAAAACCTAAAACAGTACACCAGGACTACAAAGATGGCCGACTTGAACTGACATAGGACTACAAAGACGGCCGACATGAATTGACACTTAAGAAAGGAGCCACCAAGATGGCCGCCGGAATGAAGAAAAGCAGACAGAAGAAGCAGCACAGCAAGGAAAACAAGGCTCAAAAGCCAGAAGAATAAAGCTCCAAGCCAAGGTAAGACTATAACCCACACAGGAACTTAAATAAAAAGACTAAACCAACGGAAAAACAGTTATAATAAAATGACAATAATAAAACAAATATACAATCTGAAATTGCAATGACGATTGAAATTATAGATAGATAGTATGTAATAAGAAATGGTAATGAGCTGACCTGTATACTTTGGTGAGCAGCAAAGAAAGAGGAAGATGGAGGGAGCTTCTGTTAGCTATATTGTTTTATCTGTATTGTGATAGAGTGCTTCACTGTTTCTATTTTTATCCTTTGCAGCTATGGTGAGAAGTAAAGGAAGAGTTAAGTAAATACGAGCCTCCTGTCTAACCATAAAATTCAGTTCAACCAATGGATCACACCTAATTAATGTTATGCGACCCGACCAAGTTGCCACTTTTGTGAATGGGACAGTCTAAGACACACCAGCCCATTATTAGGAATTTTGGAGCGCTCAGGGGGCAATTGCTTCCCAGACCAAACCGCCTCTGGCAGCCACTAAACTATTATAGAGTAAAACGCTATATTTTGTGTTAGCATATCAGCTAAAAAAAAACCATCAAGTTAATGCTATATCCAAATTAGCTTTCAGTTTTGTTTCGTGACACGCCATTTGTATGTTTCGTAACACAAGCTACATCGCTGAGCAAGACTAAGTATTTAGCAAAATGGCAAAGGTAAAGGGCTCTAATTAATTGTAAGACAAGTGCCAAACTGCTTTTTACATATGAGGCTGTCACGCAGAATTAAATGCAGAATTGTTAAAGGGGTTAATTAAACAGATCTGTGTCTGATCCTCTTGCTCATGCGAAAGGGGGATTTTGTAATTTGTGGAACTTATGAATTACTTAGGCAAGTCAGCACATTGGACACAACAGCCTACGTCTGGATCTTTTCCTTACCTGCTGGGCCGAGACAATTCTCTTCACACTTGGGACTCTGAAGCCATTTAAGCTGCTTGCGCTGTAACCTTCGCCTCACTGCCTAGCACAATGCTTTCTTTTTTTTTTTCTTTTTTTTTAAAACCAAGTTGGACTCACTAAATAATAACCACAGTCCCTTATTAGCCAACTACTGAGCGTGAAATAATTACACTGCTATGCTCTGCTTTCTGAGTCAATCAATCCAGTCGAACCGCAAAGCTATTAACTCTTCTACGTGCCAAAGAGAAGTTTTTCCTATTTTCTGTAAAGAGTAAATTGTGAGTGCCTGATGCACTCCTATATTTAGATGTATGTATTATTCCTTTACATTCAACCAACAGATTTGGTTTTCTTTTTATTCTGAGAATTTAAATATTTCCACTAAGATTTGATGTATCCATTTTTTATGTTAATACTTTAAACTTCTGCTCCAGAACACAGAGTTGTTTTTTTGTTTTGTTTTTTAAAAACCTATGATGGGCAGCAGACTGTGGTGGGAAGCCTTTTGAATTCCCCTCATTCTTTAATGCCATGTCTAATCAGGCCACATTGAATTACATTTTGCTTTGTCCCCAGTCTTTTCGCCCAGCAAACATGTGAACATGAAACATTCAACCGCTTTAAACACTTACAAAGCCAAGGCACACTGTTTACTTGGTTGGATCTAAAATTAAAATCCAGGAAGACTAATTTCTATAGTAGGTAAAAAAAAAAAAAAAAAAAAAAAGGTTCTTAAATAAACACAAAATCAGGAAATAATATATTGTCACACTTGATGTCATCTATACACCAAATGTACTAACATACTAGAATTACTTAAATTACGTCTAGCCTTTGAGAATATGTTCTGGGGCTTTTGTTTGTGAATCTTTGCAATGTCCAGCCAAACATACACTTATATTTTAATCTTGGTAACATTTTAGGGCTTATCCCAAAGAGGTAAAGGACATCTCCTGCACATTCTGCTTACAGGACAATCAAGTGCACCTTACCGACGATGCACATGACGGCCAAAACGTATGTCTGAGGTTGACTTGTGCAGAGGAACTTAGCCATTCATCTCAGTTCTAAACTGCCCTTGCGGGAAGATTTAATCTGATTTTACTGATTGAGATTTCTCTGTAAAAGTAGGATAAAATGTGAGACTTTTCCAAGTGGGAATTCACCATAGGACAAACTATAAAACTAAGCTGAGCTAGGCTCAGGCGCTATTGATTTTATTCACCCATTTGTAAGTATGAGAGTGTGTGTCAGATGTTTATCTGTTATATCTGTATAATATCTGTTATAAATAATGTTAGAACATGTTCATCCCACATTTCCAGTGTTTTCTCAAAATAAGAGGCACTAGCGGTTTAGAACCGACAATCACGTTAAACAGCAAAGCAATTGTACAATTCCCCATTAGTTATTTTTAATTAAACGACTAAAGCTCGGGAACTTCAATATTTTTCGACGTACTTGAGAGTGAGAAAAGGGCTTTCAATGGTTCATATTAGCAGGGAAATTACATTAAGATAAAACCTTCACAGTGAATGTTAGTAATTATATCTCCACAACGACAATGCACCCCCAAACTTTTCAATTGCTTTGATTACTGAACCATAGCTGAAGTGAATAATTTGGCTTTCAGCACGAAAACAAGCACATTCACTGTCACCACAATGGAGAGACAGTTTTAATTAAACCTTATCAAAAGATGAATACAGGAGCGAAGGAAAAAAAATCTGTAGCCATTCCACAACACTCTGTTTTTCATCTGTTTAGTTTAAGCCCGGCGTGTTCAAGCAATAATTAACCACTGTCCACGGAATGCTGGAGCTGTGTTAATGTTGGTTAAGATTTAATTAGTTCAATTATCTAGAGAGTTTTACACTTCATAAGTTGCTAATTTCATTGGGCTCTACAGATACCCCTAGTCAGAAATGTATGTGGGTTTCCTAAAAAAAAAAAAGTGCAGGTTTTATGGATAATTATTTTGTAACATTCTAAGCACAACTGAGAAATATGTTCCCTGTAGAACTAATATTTTACAATGGTTATCATAAAAGTATTTATATGACATATACCATGATAGGGTCTGTTGAGTAAATGTTTTAACTTTATAAAGTTGACTATGTGTCCATATAAATAGCTTGAGCTACTTTAGTCTTGACTGTCGCTCGGCTCAACTTATTGCTTTTCAGGCAAGAATAACATTTTTTTTCTCCTAGAATCCTTATTTCACAGTTCTTCCGTTATGCCCAAAATTCATATTTTCTCAACTAGAGAAAATATTTAACCATTTTATATCACTGTATATCCTTAGTACTCAATCTCTCAATCCGTCCATCTTAGTAGAAACAAGGCCACGTTTTTGTGAGCCCCTGTAAGGTGCAAATGCCCCAGCCACATTAATAATGATTTTTATTTCCTTTTGTAGAAAAAACATGTTTTCACTATCCCTTATTATATGCTGTCAACCATGGCACAATCTTATAATACTGTTATTTACTGTAGTATATAATTCTTTGCTGCACCTACTAAAACATGTCAAAACACGGGGAAGAAGAACAAAAACAGAATTTATAAAGTTCTTCTCTGTGTTTAAAAAAGTGCTGCTTTTATTTGCCTCTTTTAGAAAGCCAAGAGCCTTTGATATCTAACCTGATTGAGAACCCCCATTATTCACACGGACATTAAAGCAGTTTATTTACAAAAGAAATGTGTTTTACTTCAAAGAAAAGCTGTTCCAGATTCATTACAAGTTTACCAAAGTGGCCCTCTATTGTCATGATAATGTTTCATAGCCAAGCTATACATCTTCCCATGAACGTATGCACGTTAGCTGTGTGTGAAGACATTATATGGGGTTGTGTACTGCATATGCGATGCAAGGGTATTTCTTTGAAAGTAAAGAAAGTGTAATGTGTGTGTGTGTGTGTATAAAAATGGTCTACTTTTCAAACTCACAAAGGACACAAGTTCAAAACCAAAGCATGTAGTCACAAGTCTTTGGAAACATTTAAATATTTGGCTAAAAAGGGAGAGAAAAATACGTTTCTCTCTCTCCAGGGGCCCGTTTCTTCCACCTCCAGACATGGAGCTGCCTACTTTACTCTGCCCAGTTCACCCCCACAAGGCTCTATGGGGCTAAACCTGTGCCTATGTGAAGCCACTATCCCAAGAGGACGGGCTTCTATTTTTGCTTATCCAACTATTTTATATTATAAAAAGACAAAAGTAAGTTGTCATGGAGCTGGATAGTCTGATCGACTACCTCCGCTGACTTGTGCTCCCTTAGCCTGGGACAACACACGCTTTCCCCGGGTTCCCAGTCACTAGCGATACTCTGTGTAGGGTAAAACCAAACGAAGACTGATTTATTTCTCACACACATGGCTGGATATAGCCAGCAAAGCAAACATTAACATAAATCAAGATATTGGGATACAAATCGCCCCCTTAATCTGCCTGCCAGAGGGATTCACAATACAATGGGGTCCCAACCTCAACTATTACTGGTCGAAATCAGTTCCAAGGTTTGGCGGGGGTGAATGTCTGTAGTGGTGGAACCGAGGGGGACTGACTTATACAAAATATACACCATTGGGGGGGCGACATTAAACTAAAACAATGGCGGTCACTACCTGGTTGCAGATCCAGGCTGTCTGCCCCCCTCAACAAATGATGAGATTATATACTTCTGGGGGTAGACATAGAAGTCTTTATAAAGTCAGGGCCCATCGTCACTAGGGAAGAGGCTGGCATTCCTCTCCAGCGGCCCCACCTTGTTTGACTGGTACGATGCTCTTAGTGTTAGCCTTACGATAGAAGTAACGGGACCCATGTCTTCCAAAAAGTTACACTTTTGACTCATTAGTCCACAGAATATTATGCCAGAAGTCTTATTTTGATGAACTAAAACATATCAGTGACCAATATGCAAAAACAGAAGAAATAGGGGGCAAACCTTTTTGCAGCACTGTATTATTTGAGCAGTCTTGTTTCTATGTCTCGAGAAAAAATTCATAAGCTTTGAATAATAGGTAAAAAAAAATATACGTTTTCCTTAACACGACACACATGACCTACGCATCATAAGTAAAAATATGAGCAGAATTCAACTCCTGCAACAGTTTTTTTGGTTGGAACTAGAAATACTAAGTATATTTATTTGTACATTGATAGTATTTTAAACACCACCACTCTCTTTCTGGCTTCTTTGTACGCAAAGAACATTAGTATATCAAACGTTTCAATTTGTACAGAACTGTTTTTGAACTTTTCACCAATAAAAAAAAAGCCACAATGGAGAAAACGGCTTTTTGCAAGATCTAATTCCATTGGCATGATAAGTATGTAAATGCTCTATGTCCCAGTCTTGTCTGAAATGGCTCTGAACCAGCCAGCTATCCTTTCACTGTCTATTCCAATAAAGTAGACCCATCCCTCAGAGTGAAAGGAGGGCCAGCCTTCCAATTCAGTTTCCTTCACAGCGCTGACATTTGGATCTCAGGGCCTTCTTCTTGTGCTAAAAAGAAATCATTTAGTCATAATTAACCATTCTCTGTATATTCCCAAAGGTATGGTAATTGTGCTAAAAGGCAACAACTAAAGCATTCATTCTGGTCCTTTTTACCCCCCCCTTTTTTTTTCTCCTTCTTTCTATGTTTACAACGGCCATGCTTTTTTTCTCGCTTTCTTTTTCCTTAGTGACATTACAGACAAAGGAATGGAATGGAGGTACGGATCAAGATTCCCAGCAACTAAAATGTCAGCACACAGCTTGTCTATCACATAGAAGCAGAGTGCATCTGTAAAGAAAACATATGTAACACATACGACATGCTAAGGTGTGCCTGTGCCATTTGGACAGTTTTAAATAAATGTACAGTTCCACACCATCTATGTATAAAGTACTCTCACCTTACGCAACCTTAATATTGACTGTATCCAAGCATTTCATCTGGTGGTTATAGAAAACTTTACATCACTGGTGTGAGACCACAGAAGAAACCCAAAGCAGATCATTCCACTCTCAAACATATTTCACAGAAATGTAATATTTTGCGTAAACATCACCAATTATATTATCCAATTAACTGACATTAAAACGACTTAGAAATGCCAAGGGATCAGGTCTTGTATTGATGACTTCAAGATGAAAAGTGAACTTTTAAACTAAATATCTCTAAAAAGAAGGAGCTATTAGTGGCTTTAATACATCCGCGTTTTTGGAAGTAATTACCCGAAAAGGAGGTTTATTGTTGCAGTTCTTCAGATGAAGAATTACATTTTCTGTTATCCTGTCTTTTGAAACCAAAGAAAAATAAACTCTTACAAACTGTGTTTTGCCCAATTTTATGTTGGTTGACCGTATCTGGGAATTCTGCAGAGCTCTCTATTCTAAGGGGGTTCCCTCGGGGGCAGGGCTAGTCAGCCATGTAGTTGCTAGTCCCAGACAGCACTGAGTAGATGGGAAAGTAGGCGGGGAATGGGTGTGGTTAAATCCAAGCTCCCCTCCCCCCCACTGGGAAAAATATATAAGTGACCTGAAGACTCAGGAAAGCAGAGCTTTAATGCAGACGGTCCAGGTCAAACTTAGAGGGTTCCCCGGTATGATGAATGCAACTAGGTGGAACAGCACCTTTAAAGTATGTTTTTCAGCTTTTTGCAAAAAGGCGGGAAATGAAATGGTTATTAGAATGTGGAGTTTCCTGAGGTTTTTTTATTATTATTATTGAGGCTAGAATGTATCATTTTTATTTTTAAGATCTTTTGAAAAGATGATAAACGTTTAACACAATAGATATATTTGAAAATGTATTAATTAATGTAGAGGTTTTTGGTTATTGGGCCAATTCAAACTTCTTCCAAACAAAATAAGATCAAACAGTCAAAGCACCCTGCCACAAGCAATTTGTCTCTAGCTCAATTTGCTTGTGTGTGGGAAAAAAAAATGAAGAGGGTGAAAATGCAGAGTCTCAGAGGAGAAAAATATGATAAAACAGAATAATATAGGTCTCACGAAGGAAAAGGTTTGTCTATGGCCTTAGAGGGATGTGTATTCTGCACACTCTTATTTTTAATGAGTGCCTTCTGTTTTTATAAAATGCTGACTAGAGAGAGAATGTTTTCAGTGTCCACAAAAAAAAGCTATTTCTAATTATTGCACATAAGTAGGACGTATGCAAAATACCCACACATATACTAAGAACCTAAAGTGTAATGTAATGCTGACTAGGTTTCACATGCAGAATCGGGTTTATGTTATTGTTTATGTCGTGTTCGATATGATTGCAATAATTTAGCGATACCTAAACGAGTCCTAGAGGCATGCAATGGTCATAAAGGTTCATCAAAAGTGGGCAATGCTATTGGTTAATACCTAAATCCTGCATTACTGGTTTCTCATGGACCACTGTCGGAATCAGCGGCATGATTTCATACCAGAGTGTCGTGTGTTGCCATTATATGTCTATAGAAGAGGC
>VKOC01000006.1:7327328-7348970 GCA_009364415.1 Spea multiplicata
AAATATAAAATTATATTTATATAATTTTATATTTTAATCTGAGCAGGGCCAGACTGGCAATTAAAACCAGCCCTGGAAAAAATGAAATACAAGCTCCATATTCCATGGTGCAATTTTGGGGCACATTGCACATGTCGGGTTCTAGTCCCTACATTTGTTGGTCAGAACACAGACAAACCCTGCATGGTGTTAGAGTATCTATGTGTGTTTATGTATAAGTGTGAACATGTCACCCTCAAAGTTGATGGGCAAGTGTACCTGAGCAACTCAGACAAGGGCCAAATTGTGATGGCTAGATGACTATGTCAGAGCATCTCCAAAACTGCAGCTCTTGTCAAGTGTTCCTGGGCTGCAGTGGTCAGTACCTATCAAATGTGGTCCAGGGAAGGAAAATTGGTTAACCAGCGACAGGGTCATGGGCGTCCAAGGCTCATTGATGCACGTGGGGGGCCAAGGCTGACCCGTGTGGTCAAATCCAACAGAAGAGCTAATCAAATTGTTGAAAAAAGTTAATGCTGGTTCTGATAAAAAGGTGTCAGAACGCACAGTGCATTGCAGTTTGTTGCATAAGGGGCTGCATACACACAGACAAGTCAGACCCTGTCCACTGCCGAAAGCGCCTACAATGGGCATGTGAGCATTAGAACTGGACCACAAAGCAATTGAAGAAGGTGGCTTTCATTACGTGGATGGTGCGCCACTTACCTGGAGAACACATGGCACCAGGATGTATCCATGGAGGCCCCACCTTGTAACTAACAGGACTTAAAGTATCTGCTGCTATCATCCTGGTTCCAGATACGACAGCACAGAGGTCTAGAGGAGTCCATGCCTCGACGGGTCAGGGCTGTTTTGCGCTGGTGATCCTTTTTAACTTAAAAATGACAGAATGTGAATTTTGTTTCTCATCAGTAATCCTACCACTGTTATTCAAGTGCAGTGTGGGTTGGCAATATGATTAAGGAACAGGTGACTCATCACTGTTGATTGTTAAATTATTATGACTTCTTCTGTCCACATTTTATTTGCTACCTTGCTTCTGCATTTACAAATGCCCTTGTGATATAACAGAAGAAACAACATCAAAACTAGCTTTTAACTTCACAGTTGTTTCTTAACGTCTTTAAACTTATAGGCCATATTGCTGACTCTGCTACTTCAAAGGTGGATTAGGATCAGGCTCAAAAAAATCTTACGATTTCATAAAATATGCATGTGAATTTTGTGCTCATCACAGTAATTATTCATTTTATAATTACTTCCTAATTTCTCTTTCTGGTTATTTCCATGTAGGTATGAGCTGAAAGATTTCATTAGTGGCATCCAAGTAAAGTATTCTGGTTTGCTTATAACCTTCACTTAAATTCAGTAATAAGGACGTCTAATTCAAAGCATTAAATACTGGCTTATGCTGTTTATATCTGCCTTTTAAGTATATTTTAGTACTAATCACCCAAATGACTGATATTGTGCTGGTTTTAAAGAATAACTTTTAGGTGAAAACCTTAAAAAGTTATATATATATATGTGTGTGTGTGTTAAATCCCTATGTTTCTATCCAATGTTTCAGATGTCCAAATCGAGACACCTGTGTTGGTTTGTGTTGCCAGACCCTGGAGAGGCACTACATGCCCGCTATACCCATTAAACCACCTTGTAGCACTTAGCCTCAAAACTTCGCTAGGAAGCCACGTTGAACAGCACAGACCTCCACTGATTTTATAGCTCCCTGGACCATTCAGGGGAGAGCAGAGGGTCTCCCCAACTGGTCATTTTTCCCAAAGTGAGGCAACTAAAGGGGCAAGGGGACAAGGCCTGGTAATCGGGACTGGGCTGTGGAAACCATAACACTTGGGAGGTATGTTTCTCACTGGATACTTAGGACTTTAAAACTACAAAAATCACAGTGACCTCAATTCAACAGCCAGAGGAATATTTAACCTGTCACAATTATATGTACAGCTATTTACAACCATTTTGTATGCTAAAACTACATTTACTACATATAGCTTCTTAATTTTCTTAGTAATTGTTTTTGTTTGAAATTAAATATTACATTTTATCTCAGTTATCTCAGGGAAGCTACGATCAGTGGCAGTATGTGGCAAACACAGATTCCCTCATGTATACACCACTACATACAATGATGTATTTTTTGGGATAGTGACCGATCCCAGCTAAGAATTCTCCTATCTCATCACAACTAAGAATAGGCAGAAACTCACTAACCCAAGAAATTGCTTGGAAATAAGACATACCCCTCCAAGCTGATAGAAAGCACCTGGGTCAACAGGTGTTTGTGAATAATTAATTAGCACTCTGCATACATCATCTCGACGCATTATACTATTGTTTGTTTAATTATTTATAACCAGTCTGCTAGTTACTAACAGAAGAGCCTCTATGACCCCCTATTATGAAAAACATCTGAAGAGTAAAGACATAATGTGATTTAATCCCCAATCAGTGATCTGTTGCTGACCAGTTAGTGTCACTTATGTCACAAGGTCCTCACTTTTTCACAGCTAGACCATAAATATTTATCCTTTACCAAGGTTGGATCTTTTTCAAAAGACTTACTACTCGGAGTCACATTTTTTCTAAATAGACCTAGAGGGCTCTATATTTCACAGTTTATTTAGACCTACCGTCGTTCCATATGTTCACCTGACTGGGGTGTCCATCGTAGTCCAGCATACATTATTATTTGTGTCCGTTGGTGCGTGTCCCCTTATAGTAAAAAGCCATGGAGGTACGCGACAAATATTTAAAGGAGTAATTATGTTGAACATTAAATTACTGTAATCCAATGTTATCATTTCATAGTTCACTATTTTCAGATAATGACCTTAATTTCACCTGTTACACTGCTTGAAGCATAAAATGAGGTTGTTTTCTTAAGTTAAGCTTAATGAAAAAGCATTCAGAGTTCAAAGAACTATATAAACGCTAAAGTAACTAAATAAGTTATTTTATTGTTTTAGCGAATTTGAACACCAAGCCCAATTTCATGTCAGTTATCAAACTGTGTGTCAGAGATTGTATGTAATGGTTTTATTCTTAAAAATAGATGTAATATAACATGTAATTAGTAAGAATTATTAAATTAGAATTAATACATTGCTTTGACAATACGTGTTAGGAGTATATTGAAAATGACATTGACTTAGTTTACCAGGAAACATACTTATCATGTTACATCAAAGGAATATCTGATTTAGTTCTCCTTTTATCTGTGACATTTACAACCTTTGAGCACTAATGTTCATTTCCACAAATAATGACCCCCTAGCGCTGTTATTGGATTGCATCAAACCACTTTTATTTCAGAGGATCTCTGCCTGCTGAGCATTATTAATATCTCTTCATTACAAAATTAGTGACTCGTTTAAAAACACAATGAATCCATTTTTCAGAAATATGTAATGGAAACATACTATAAAAGTGTTTTTACATAAATGTTTTATCAAACCTACCGATACTGGAGCATGAGAAAATTTGTGTCGCTTATCAATATGAAATATGATCCTACCTGTCAGCTATTACCATGTAATTACATAATTGCCTAGGGAAAATTTAAATCATTCTACACCTATGTAAAACGCAAAGTGTTAAATTGAGCATGCACAACTCAGCAAGTGACAAGGCAAAAAAATTCACATTTTAAATGCTAAAGCGTATAAATATAGATTTTACTCAGAGCTTTACTTTTTCTTCCTCGCCGTTCTCTTTAGGTCGGAATGATGAAGATATTTTCCATCCAGAGATGGTTAGGCTGAAATAGAATGAGTATTCATAGTTTTCACATTACTTCAAAACAGGCCAATTCAGACAAATTCTGCAAGAACCAAATTGTGCTTCAATATATATATATATATATATATATATATATATATTATATTAATTATTATTATATAAGCGGTTTAAGCTGTTTCCATTTAGTTCCTCCGTGTCTTCTTTTGAATTCATAAAAAATATCAAACATATCATTAAAAAAATGTCAAGATAAAATTTTTTTTTTTTTTGGACGGATTTTAAAATACTAATCCCAATTTTTGGTATTTTTGAAACCTTTGTTATTAAGTGTAAAAGAAAAAGGTGCTGTACATTATAAACAGATGCATCCTTACACTGCACATACAAGTGACAGCTTAGGTCACCCACATGGCATAAACTGAAGCTGTTGCACTTCTAAAATGTTTGTATTTTTGAGCTCATTTGTCATCATTGCAATGATGAATAGCATGGGTGAGGTGGGGGAAGAGTTGTCACGGGCGGGGGGGGGGGTGCCCAAACCTACACAGTGAGATCCAGGTCTGCAATCCATCACTCCGCTGATCAACACTCTGTGTGGCTATGATGTCATCATTACAGAAAGCATATATATAGAGAGAGTATATATATATATATATATATATACACACACCCACATTACACACACAGAAAAGCCCACAATGTCACCACTCAGCTTAGCAATTAGCATAAACGTAGGGAGCACTCATGTGAGTTTTTCAAACTTCAAAAATCTATTTATTCCAGGGTACAGAAAAAAAAATAATGTTTTGGGTCACAGCTTATATATATATATATATAATATATATATATATATATTATTATATATATATATTGTGACAGAAAGGTTGGTACAGTAGTGGATGGGTGGTATATATACGGCCTAATTTGGTTAATATTGAAGCCCCAGAGGAGTATCTAGAAGAGCAGGGTGGGCTGGTGCTTCAACGGCCTTATGAAGTCCAGACCAGGATTTACAGGTGACTTTAACTACAGCTCACCTGGAGGGTTTAAAAAATGACCAGCTTGGTGCAATTCACTCTCCTTCTTATCCCAGCCAAGAAAGCTGTCGGGCAAATCCCTGCTGGTTTTCTTTTGTTTGGATGCAGTATTGTTGGGGAGTGGGGAAGAAAACCCAACCTAGAGAGAAAAACCTGCTTTAAAGGACATTCAGTATATATATATATATATAATAATGTTCAATAAAGAGTTTGTAGGGTTGAGAAATCAAACATTTGTTTCAGTGCCCCGTCTCGTTTTATTCTTTGTGGGTTCTCTTTGAGAAACACGGTAGTATCCCTTGGAGACCATGCATATCATAGTCTACATATTAAGCTCTCATGAGAAATACAATGCAGAAGCAGAGGGTTCCTAGGGAAAATGTCAATTAAAAACATGAAATAAATACTGAATAAAAAGAAAGCAGGCATTCCAGGAAGCCTCCTAGCATACTTTTTATATTGACATTATCGGTTAAAACTAACGTCTGCTGCATCAAGAAAATGCATACAAATATTTTAACTTATGGCCGTAAGAACACTGGACTCATGCTAGTAGCTAGTTGACATTTCCAGCTGTGCAAACAATCATGCTGAGCAGGTAGCAATATACAGTGATAATACACGGGGATTAGAGAAAAGGTTATGTTTTATATAAATCATGTTTGCATTTAAAATGCTTTAATGCACAAATTAAAGGCAAAAGGAATGCTCTTTGCTCTTAACTCAAGAGTAGGTTAAGTGAACTCCAATAAAGAATTACTTAGCCAGGTCGTGTGACATTGCCCATGCATGTACCCTTAAGATCATGGGTGAATTGTCCTTGGAGAAAACCTTTTAGCTTAATGCATTTGGGCTGTAAATGTGTGCTTTTCTGCAGACCATTAAAGGTTTTCAAATAAAAACGTGAAAGAAAGCAGATCCCTTTTAAGAGAATCTCGGACAATTACTGTGCTGTATGTCACACATTTTGTATTTGTTTACATAACGTGAAATCTAATGTTCTAACTTTAAGAAAGTGCACTTATATTACTTATGTTATTTACTCTGTTCTGTCTGCTTAGTGTTTCTTAAAAGTCATTTCACCTTCTCTGAAGGCAACACGCTAATCGGTTGGTCTAAAGCCGCGCTCTTTAACTTCTGTCCCAAAAGCTTTAAGAATTCGAGTAAATGAGACACACTGGTTGACGTCTGTTTTTAAAAATAATCAATCTTAAAGTTTTAAAACAGCTTAATTACTTTTATTTAAAATACATTGATATAACAGGTGCCATATTACATTTGTGTGTATATATATATTTATATATATATATATATATATATATATATATATATATATATATACAGGGCTGAAGCGAGCATGGAAGGTAGGCACAGAGGGGTTACGGACATTGGCACGTGAGGGATGGGCACGGGTGGATTTGGCACAAGGGGTGAACACTAGAGAATAAATATGTATGGACTATGAGGAGAGAGGGGGCAGACAAATATGGGCACTGACAGGAGACAGAGGTGTACAGACACTGGTGGAGGGGTATGGAGGTGGCGGAGGGATGTGGACACTGGGGGGGACAGGCAGGGACACCGAGGGGACATGAAAATAGAAATAGGGGACTGGGTAAGAGAAGTAGTCTCAGAAAACATGGTAAGTTGCAACACTGATAGGGGTTGATATATATACTGTTATGCAATAAAATATGTAAAACTTACATTAAAAATACATTTTTTACTCCTAATATTTAAAATAATGGCTCTGCAGCAACAAGAGTAGAGCTGAATATATTTAAACTCTCTTGCACATAAGTATCACATTCATACTGTTGACCTATTATAAGAATGTAGCCCTGTCTTGGAAGGTGTGAGATGAGAAATCGTTTTTTAATAATTCATCAACATTTCCCCTGTACTTGAGCTGCATAAGTAATGTTAAGACGGTTCCCCAGTGAATCAACAAATTTAAGATGTGTTCAATGGCACAGTCTTTTAACACTGACTCCTCTCCAGAGCTTGGCTGCAGTGTTATTATGTCTGCTGTGGTCAAACAGAACTGGTATTAAAAGCAGACATTCTATTTCAGCTAACTACTAATAATTCTTAAGAATGTTGAATTGTTGACAATATATAGCCCATAGCTGAAGTGGTTTTTTTTCTCCTTAAAGGCATTCCGTGATTGTTATATTAACCACACCAGCAATGTTTTCTTTAACTGTTTGTGTCACCTTAATTATGGATACTGTTATTCTACTTCAAAACATTTGTAATTGCTTATTTTTTTCTTTTATATGGAAATACTAACACTGTCTCTCAGATTAGGTTACTTTAGTCATATTATTCTGTTTAATTTATGGTTTGGGCAAGAAAACCTACCCTTCTATCTCAAATACGGACAATTATATATCTATATATATATATATCAATCACTAACAATTACCGGTATTTAAATGCAATGGAAATCTCCAGTCTAATTTGTCAAAAAAATAAATCTCCATGTCAGTCATGGACAGAGGGAAGACTCAAAGTTACAAAAGAACATCATATACCGGTATTCACATTGTTTTTTTTGTTCTCAGGATTCTCCAACATGTAATCTCTAGCATATAAAGGCGATTTATTTGGGGAGTAAAATAAGTGAGTAAGTTCTTACTATTTGTGTACTGGTTTTTTTTTTTCACTTCTAGGAAAGGGGACCTCACTGACTTTAGGGTGATGGCCCTACAGCAGAATTATACATTAAAATGTTAACCTCAATGCTATCTCCTTTCTGGAGATGACTCCTGCCATTCCAACACACAGTACAAAAGTCTAAAAACCAACATAAAAATTCCTATAGAATATCTGTCATATGCTTACCATGCCATACATTTACAGACACTTGCAAAAGATTAGTTAATTAGAGCTACAGGAGGAACTTCATAATGTCTGACATTACTGCCAACATTTCTACCTCTCTCTCTCTGACATTATAACTCCATGGAAAAATTATCAAGCATGTTTCAGGTAGGCTCTCCAGACCTATTCAGCTTTGAAGTGACCCTTTTACATTTCCAAACGGCTGAATAGTGGTAGAAATCCAGAACACACAGCTATGATGGCATGGTTTCTGCATTATTGCCACCTTAGACGAATTAATGATAAGGCCGTTTAAAATCAGTGGCCGTCGGAAGATGTTAGTATGACTTATGGCTTGATATGTGTCCATGCATGCTATGTTTTTGTGTAGTATGTGGCCAAGCACATCCACACGGTGGCTGCACACAGGAGCAGTAGATCAGGGCAATGTGTGGCACTGTTGGCCACTGCTTAAACACATGCAAAAACAAATTATGCAGAATTTAGGACTGTAAAAATATAGGAAATACTTTAGAAAAAATCAAGGGAGTTCTCCTTATAGCGCAGGTTTATATTATATAACAAATACTGGACCAATATTTGTCCCACCCATGGAGAGTGAAAGTCTAGACTTGAATGCTCTTCTGGAGTATTTTTTTTTTAGCATACAGCTATTTGAATTCCTATTTTATGGGAACTGTGTCCTGCACCTGCGTTGGCTGCTAATTTTATGTTGTAAATTGTACTTATTTTTTGACCTTCACCTAATGGATATTTTGGCAATTTCTCATAAGTTCTATTGTGCTCCTTATTTCCCTGAAACTTGTGTTGGATGACTTGAGTTTATAAAATCGAGTTTTTAGTTCATGTGGGAGTACTTTAATTATGCAGACATATTTTTATTCAGAGCAATGTGCTTTAGGTAAATGCTGATATTTATATTATTGGTGGACAAAGGTTTTCCAGTGAATCTCTATGTGAGCTATCACTATAACATGGACCATTTCACCCCCTAAATTATCAAAACATTTTCTTCTTTTCTGTGATGAAATGTACTGATATGTTTATTCTTGTGAAATATGTATGTTTATTGAAAGAGACAAGTAAAGAAGCAAAGGTGGGAAGACCTGCATACCTATACAGAAGGATTTAAAGAAAATGTAATCTTTTAGACAAAATAATAATAAAACCTTTGAGCGTAAATAAAATGTGTAGAATGTTTGCACAGGTTCCCCAGGTAAGAGAACTTAACTGTAGGCAAGGGAGTTTATACAATGAGTGTTGGACTGAATACGTTTTATAGAGTTAAAGTCGCCAAAAAAGACTGGACTGGGATATACATATAGGGCAGTTATGCAACATACTTTTCAATCTGCACACATCTAACCTTCTTGCATGCACCAGTAAAGTCTAAACATTATATTCTGTTATTGGCCATTTCTTATTAAACTCTATTAAACATGTAAACATATATTGGACTTTTTACTGCTCGTTGACTGTCTCTATTAGCTACCAGATGGAATCATGTTACAGCTGCCACTATATGAATCTCTTTAGACCAATGCCCAGGGATAGGCACCAAGATTGCTCATGGTGGACGTTTACTGGGGATCTGTGGTGGACAATGTAATGATGTTCTAAAGACCTTCACAACCCTCATCATGGTCACCGGTGTCCTTGTACAGACGCTTTGCCTGTCCTTTCCAACACCCTATAAAATTGTAAAAGTGGTCTCTTTCCTGTAAGCCGTGGGAGTAACTCATACTGATTACACATATAGTTTACTCTGCATTATACAATAGTTATATGACACGTATTGTAGTCATTCTGACAAAAACAAAGTGAAACAAAAATGTCCCAGTGAAATTTTTTTACCATGCTACAAAAAAGACACTTTTATATAGATTGATTTATTATCTTAAAAATAAAATCCTTTTACGTCTGTTTACAAACTTCCACTCTCTTATCTACTTATTTTATGTTTTCCCCATTTTTTTCCTATATTATTTATAATTGCTATTACTTTATATAGATTAAATGTATTTAAGACATCCTATCACTGTATCCATTTACGTGGAAAAGTGGACCTTCTCATAAAAGACTAGTAAGATATATTGTTAAAAAGCGTTAACAAAGAATAACTCTGTATACTTTCTTTTTATGTAACACAAAGTTTTCTACTCTCCTGAGATGGATCGCTTTTGTATGCAAGTAAACTCTAGTTAGGCAAACAATAAATGTGTGCTTTGTACTTTATTTTTCTGTGGTTTTACTGCCCAAGGGGCAATGGTGCATTACACAGCACATAATAAGTTGCGGTCAGGGGACACTTAAGGGGATAAGCACTCCAATGTGGTCTGTCAATAGTGAATGGGTAGAGCTGTTACTTGGTGTTATTCACAAATACAAAATATGACTAGTTAGAGATTTTGAAGAGGCTCAGGATGTGCCGGAAGAACGTAATTACAGCTTATCATTGAACCGTTTAACCGCATGAGTAGTAATGCATATATTTCAAACCATTCCTTGGAACAGTTGAACTGAAACCCACTAGGTAATATACCTTAAGGTGGTATTTGGGAAATATAAGTACATACTACTTATATACTACTAAATAATCACCCTTTATGTGAGTCAGGTCATAAACAACTGAAACTTATATTTTTAAAATAGATTTTTTTTTTACTGCAGATCCTTTGAGACTTTCTGCATTTTGTTTTGATTTGTAACATTTAGGAAATACATTTTTTGTATCAAGCATTGTGTGTGGGCTTGGAACAGCAAAGGAAAGAAAAAAATAACATTCTTTATTACATAAACTGAAGAAAAAAAGACTTCCAACATCTAGAAACAAGTTTTAATAATGATATTTCCGTCTGCCTGTGTAATGGCTGGTTCAGTGTTAAAAAAACGTATTTGTATAATCCAAAGCAATGAAATTATATGTTCAAGAGAAATATTCCGGAATCTCGAAAAGTTTGGCTCGGTGTAAAAGGCGTTGTTTCGTTATGACACATCTGAAATGCATTAAACACTGTGCTTTGTAGATGAGAAACAATGGATATTAAGCACATGCATTCCTTCTTGCTGGCCTAGTAGTTTGGCAATAATGTTTTCAGACATGAGCTGGAGTCCACACAACAACCTTTTATGGTCTGGAAGAGACAAAATGGAGCTGCATTCTAGGGAGGGGTAGAGGACGGAAAAATGAAAAGGGAAAAAAAAAGATTTGCAATAATTTGATTCTGCTGGATTCACACTCCGGCCTATACAATCATTCAATTCATGTATACAGTTGTGTTTGGCTATTATTCAGCGTTCTAATCGGTCTATCTCCAGCGGCGATCATATACCACAATGATTTCACTACGTCTGTTTAGTATTTTTTTTAATAAAGAAAAGACAGCAGAATATATATTATATAATCAATGGGTGATCAAGCCAATTTGCTGCCTGAGGCCATGGGTAGAAGACAGACAAATGAACCATTGGTATTGGCAAGAGCCCATGGCAGTAATATGAATAACAGCAGGTGATATGGTCTCATAGCAGTCACCCTGTGGAGTCTTCATCCAGCTTTGCTCAGCCCATTCAATACAAAGAGACCTTTGTGAGTATAACGTTTTGTCCCTGCTAACAGGGAAAATGATTTATGAGACAGGGAACAAAATTCCAGAATATCTGATCTTTAGACTCATCATTTTTATTCATGTTTGTGACAGACACCAATCTTGTATAAAATTAGATTTGGAATTCTTTGACAGACCCGCTTTGGTGGCCTTTTATAAATTTGCTTTATTTTTAAGTGACAAACACACTGTGTTAAACTTTGTTCACCAAAGGTTGATTCCTACATCATAGTGGTGAGGCTGAAATATTGCCTTTGTAAGACAAGATCAGATGATCCAATAAACAAGGATGCTCTTTTGAATATTGGATTGTTCATGGGTGGGGTACCCATTCAGTTCTTACTAATCCGCCAAGTCTCTAGAGTAGTACCAAAATATGAAGGATGACATATCTTCATCTTTCAATGATTTTTAAAGCAGGCTGTGTGCTATATTCTCAAAGAGAATATTTTATGGCCACCAGCACATATGACTAATGTCTAGTGGCCCATCAAACCTAGACCTATTTTCAATCATAGACAACGTTTAATAAACATGGCCTGTGGGATGTTGTGCCCAGACCTATTTTTGGTCCCCGTCAGGCCCTGTGTAGTGCTACCACCACTACAGTAGCACTTGTAACTGTGTTTAGCTACATTTGGGGGCTCTAGTTTTCAGGGGTCTTTAGTGAAAAGAGTTTGCCAGGACAAGTTTATCTTTCACTATGTAAAATCTGAATGTAACTGCACATACGCTTACACAGTAAGCACAAAAATGGATGGATAAAGTACCAAAATAACACTGTCCTGTAAAGTATGTCCTGGATATTCATTAGCATTCATTAGGTTCATTAGCATTCATTAGGTTCACTTTTGTATCCATGCACAATAAGAGGATGTATTTTCAAGTGAAATGTAGTTATATTGCAAAGATTACATTTGCGCTTCCATCTCTTCTGCACACAGGTAATGGCCCTGTAGCAAAACAACCCAAAACACATTTGGTAGACAACACACTTACTGTATTGTTATCCAGTACTTTCCCAAACCCATGAATAGAAAATATAAAACATGGACCCCCTTAGAAGGAGCACACAAAGGATCCTGTCACAGTATGTCTGCTGCGTAAAATCCATGCTACTCTAGAACCCCTATTGGTTTTGACTGGTACTGCAAGTAAAACATGCAAAATACTTCATTAGCATTGTACTCTTCAAAGTACCCTTTGTAGCCCATGGTGTCATCGTGATCCTGTGTGCAATTAAGCCACTTTATACTGTTGTTTGAGCCTTTGGGGAGTTTATGTCCTATTTTTCCAGTGTATACCACATAATCATAAATGCATGTAGCAAAGAGGGGTTCTTAATTTACTTTTTAGTAAAGCCGATTTGTAAAATTTTAGTCAGTTCCTTCCAGAAATTTACTACATAAATTGGTAAATAATCCCCAGTCAAAGGAAAGTATGAGGGGGTTAATAACAGGTACCTTTCTTCTTTCCCAGAGACAGGTCTTTGTTAAAAATGAGGTCTTCTTACATATACTAAGAATCAGAGTAGAATGCATTCAAGGAAAAAAAACATCTTTATTCGTTTGTTTTTTTGCAGCCAATTGTAGGGAATAAAAAGAAAAATATGTAAAAGTAAGGTCATTTATCACCAACAGAGCAGAAAAAATAAGAACAATTTAAGACTATATTACCAAAATATGAAAATATGCTGAACTAGACTCCTTACAACATAATAAAGGCTTCCTCAATGATATCCAC
Source organism: Spea multiplicata (assembly GCA_009364415.1). Lineage (NCBI taxonomy): Eukaryota > Metazoa > Chordata > Amphibia > Anura > Pelobatidae > Spea > Spea multiplicata. Next base: position 7,340,320 of record VKOC01000006.1, read on the forward strand.
TCGAGAGTGAAAATAACCTCAGGCTGTACTGATACTGGTTAGTTGAGAAATGATCTTAGCCTAGAGGAAGAAGACGCTCTCTTATTCCCAAAATGAATATGTAGTTGACTTAGAATAACATAAAACAGGAAAATTCCTTACCTGCTGAGACTTCATAATTTATCTGTAGAACCACCCAGTTCAGTGGAAGTGCTCTTTATTTACTTTTATATCTAGTTTGTAATCTTGAACTCTATCCTCAGATATATTTTATTAATCCCACAGCTCTGCCCTTTTCTAATATTCCCATGTGTAATGCAGGTGGGAAGCACATGTGTGAACACGCATGCTCGCATGTGACCTGGCTATAATTGACATGTTCATCATGGTGTTGCTGGGCTGATTCTCTAACAAGCCATGAGAAGGCGTGAGAAGTTGTCAATTCCTAGATTGTACTGTTGGAGTAGATGACTTTAAGCAGCATGCGCATGATCTTTTAGCTTTTATTAACCCTTAACATGCCCCTGTATATGATGGTTCTTTAACCTGCCCCAGTATTTTGCAATTTGCTCAGATGCTCTGTTCCCAGGACTGTTCAGATCTTACTTATTTATTTGGATTTCTGGCTTTGACCTTTTGTTGTAGACTTTGGCTTTGCACATTTGCCTTTTGTTGCTTGTAATTATCTGTCAAATCTGCTGCCTGTTGATTTGGTCATTTTTCCCAGACTGTATTTTAGTAACGTGGCATGCCAGCCCAAATATCCATCCCTGAGGGGGCCGTAGTGTCCTGCACGGTACTCTATGCTGTTTGCATTCCTAAAACTACAGATTTAGCACCTCCTGACACCTCATCCTGTCATCCCTTTGAAATTGCCTGTCCTTCCCTCTTGCCCCTTCATTTGTCCTGCTGCTCGCTTTCTCCTCTTCGTCTGAATATCCACCTCTCCTTTTCTCTCACCTGTGACTATGTTGTCGCCTTTTACTTTTTTCTTATTTCCAAATAACATTGTATCTGTCACTTATTGCTATTACAACTATATCGGATAGTGTTGCTTATGTTTGGGTGGAGATAATACACATAAGCCGAAAAACAAGGATTTGTCTGTGATCAAGTCTGGAGAAGAAAGGGGAAAGAAAGATGAAGAATATGGACAAGGATGTGGGGGAGTAGAAGAAGGAGGATGAAAACCAAATAAAAAATAGGATATTTGATGTATTATTTTTTAAAAATCGTATAACGGTTGCATTTTTCTTAAAATATGTACAGTCATAGGCGAATATAAAGAAGTCATTGTTATGTCATGTGAACAAATCATCTGTATCTCATTTTGCTCAATGTCTATCAGGAATCTCATGTGGTTACATTTTTTCTTTGGATTATTTGTCTTCGAGGACTGACATCACCTCCCTCAATTATTTTTCTTAGAGAAAGAAAAAAATGTCTTCTGTGCTCTTCCTAATAATCCTTTTGTGACTATATTCAAGGAAGTAACTGCATTTCCGTATATTTGTTTCATATAACTACACTTTCCCTCTTACAAGAGATGGCACGCTCTTCTGACAGAACAGAATGTTTATTTTGACGTCTTATATAAATTATAAGAAATGTGTTGCCACATGTCAGATCATACGTAGTAATATTCATGGTCAATGATGAATACTTCTTCCTGTGCCCAGGTTAGAGATGTATTATTACGGCAATAAGAATTCATGCTGTGTTAATGATGAATTAACACTTTTGAAGGGTGAGTGTACACTATAATCTTTGTTTTTTGTGAAGGCCTGAAAGTACACAACCAGCCAGGGCCAGATTGGCGATGACGAGGCGGCCCTGGCACTTTAAGGCCAGCAGCCTCCTGATGAAGTGCAGCCGACGTGTGTAAGTGCATGGCCACACGTTACGTTTGTATGCTCATGTAGTGGGTGGCCGGGCATATCCAACTGTCGGCCGCATGCTACAGCACCCGGTCTCCGGCTGGTGGAGCAGATCAGATGAGTATGGGGCATTGTTGGCAAGCGGCCCGCCAGCATTTGCTCAGTGTGCTAAATATCCTGTCTGGGCCTGCTTCCATCCAATGTGAGAGAGTACTTTTTAAAAATGGGCTCTCGCTCGAAAGGTGACTTTAACCGTATAAGAAGATGAAGGAGCTGTTTAGGGTATTATGAATGTGGTTCCAATCAGAGAATGAAAATGGACATCTGTGTCAACATGGCACATGTCTGTACTTCTTTGTATTATAATATATCTTGTATCAGTGCATTAGACAAGGTGCCACTTTGTAACATTTCACCTCAATGCAGAGGAGAAAGGCTATTTGAAATTTGAATACCCTCATTATTTCTTGTTGACATAGGGATAAATAAAACAAATGCACATACCCGCACAGCACCCGCACTGCCATATTTGAAATCTCCAGGACCCAGAATTGCCAGTGCTCACGTAAGACCCGGCCTATTTTCCGTCAGGTTGCATGTTGTAATCTCAAAGACAGCGCATGCGGGTACTGTTCATGTCCACTCTATAGAATGGTGCGGGATGTGATTAAAAGTCACAGTGAGAAAAAGTGAGGTAAAATCAGATTTATAGTAGTTTATAATTTAACCCTCTTTTTCTTCCAGCACATGGACCAATAAGTTGACATTAATAATTGCGCCTGACTGGTGACGTTCCGAGTAAAAGCATTATTTTTTTTTGTAGAAACGAGTCAGATCCTCATTTGAATACATTTGCATATTATTGAAAGAATATTCTCGGCAAAATAAATATGTGCTGAATGTGTGTCATAAAATGTTGATTTTAGGCTTTTCACAAACCTTGCGTTTCCTGTAGCTGAAATGTCACTTGGTAAAATCTGAAAAGTTGCTCTGTTGGTTTCTGAGACCTATGTTAATGCCCCAAGTAGGTTTGGATTATTACCCCAAATAGTGGCAAATGTCTCAAAAGAAAGTTTTGTCTTGATGAAACCTGAAACAATGTATCCACCCATAGTGTCTCTTGTGTTATTGTGCATACTCAGTTTCATTTTGGCTCTTCATATAAAAAATAAATACAATTATCACGGACTCTGCATGTCTCTTCGTAAGATGGACAGGCCTCTTCCTCCAGTGTTTACACTGGATCAGGTCTCCCTGTCATTCTTTACATTACTCTGTTCTTTTATTTTCTTTTAAAGTAACGTATGCACTGGGAATCAGCAGGATCCTTTGCACATTTTACCTTTCATCAGTTCTTGGTCTCTGAATATTTGTATATTTTTAAAGACAAAATCGTCTTACCAGCTGGGAAGGGAATGGAAATGGGAGCTAGGATTCCATAGGGGTGTCTAGAGTAACCAGAAAAGTTAATTTCCATTGTGTGGAAATCTGTTCATAAACAGGACTATGCATAGGACACGTGGTCATGCGTTTAGACTGGAAGAAAGGAGATTTAGTCTAAAGCAGAGGAAAGGGGTTTTTACAGTAAGGACAATAAGGATGTGGAATTCTCTGCCTGCAGAGGTAGTTTTATCAGAGTCTGTACAGACGTTTAAACTGCAACTGGATGGATACCTGGAAAAACATAATATTCGGGGATATAATCTTTAATTATGGGGAAACGGCTTATTGATCCAAGGAGAGATCTGACTGCCATTCTGGGTCAAGAAGGATTTTTTCCCCCTAGTTTTGGAAAGATCCACAAACTGGGTTTTTTTGCCTTCTTTTGGATCAACAGCAATTAGCAGATATGAGAGGCTGATGGACGCATGTCTTTTTTCAGCCTCTTTAACGGTTTGTTGGCTGAATAGAACCAAAGACGAATAAGGGATTCCTGAAGGCCCAAAAGCTCATGTGTCTCGCCCAACAAATTGTCATCTTCATCTAAAGACTTCTTTTTGGACCACGACAAATGGGGCTCATTTTAAGTAATTGTACCGTGTTAACCCTAGGCAAAATTTTAATGAGGTCTACAAAAATACGGCTGGATATTTCTCTGTCGTTTTGGCATCATGCCCCTGCTATGCTGTTAATTTTAACTCTAAATCTCTGTATGTTTTTTTCTCAGTGAATTTTGGCCTCCGTCTTCCCGTCCCATTGTTGACCTGGGTCAAGACTAGAAGCTTCCCAGCTGGGATAACAGCATTCTCATTCCTTAAGTTTATTCCCATAACCTCCCATGATACCACAGCCCTTAACTCTGTTTCCGAAGCGGTATTAAGTGTTTATTTTCTTTTAAATAAAATATTTTACATCCCTCCCTCTAAATTAAAGAAAAAAGTCTGTTTTTCTGGTGTAGTAACTCTACATGGAGTGGTGGTATGTGTGTGTTTTGAGTTTTTAGTGGTCTACTAGTTAGCTCGTGTTCTGTAGTAAGTGGTTGCCAGTACAGCCCACATGTAATTGTTTTATACTGGTCATGTAAAGTTAATGCCAGGAACATAAACAAAGGAGCCAGAATACAGAAGTATTTCTGTTTACTTGTCTGATAGAAATGCCACTTAACTTCATAATGAAGGGCAAACACTGGCAAGTTTCTCCATCTAGAATGGCCGAGTTGGGCGTGTATGATGCATAATTCAACGGGTGATGCAGCAGAAGATCACCGGGGGTTTCCTTCTGAAAAGTGTAGTGGAGTCAAGGAGTTGAAGCCACAGTTCACCTATAAACTCTCCTGTCTACTATCCCTTTAGTATATGGTACCCCAAAATCACTTAAAACACCTCTGTGAAGCCCATCCTCACTGACCAAAAGCACGTGTTCCTGCTACCCTGCCTAACATGCCAGACATTCTTTTTTCACCCAAACTGTCTGTGTAGTAATAATTATTTAACAAGGGAACTGGTTATAGAGCAAGGCTGGGCGGCTGCATCCCTCCTGCAACTACTAGTCCTATGATGCTCACACAGGTGATAAGATGCTGTTCTCTAAAGTGTGTGTGGGGGGTCTGTTTGACTACTTCCCTGTCAAGGCTGATGGTAGTAACAGTATGGGGATGTACCATGTTAGCATATTTGGTAAAATAATACCTTTATTAGCTAACTAAAGTATGGTAGATTGCATTCTTTCAAGACTATGTAAGTCTCTTCTCCAAGGATATATAATACCCGGTCTCAAAAGCTCGCACTCTATTACAGTTCAGTTAGCCAATAAACGTAGTAATAGGGCAGCAGTATTTAAACGCTGTTCGTTTTAACAGATTATAAAGGGTTATATTGGTTTGGTTTATTCTTATTTGTTCACTCTATTCTTGGATGTTTTGCAACTAGGACTGGATACAAAAAAAGTTACATCTCTGCAACGTGATGTAACAGGGACTTTATGGAGGGCTTGTGGACATTTTGAATCTCGCGATAACCTCCGATCGTTGCAACATATGGCTATTATTTTTGACATTTCCTGAAAATAAACAAAGTGGGTATGGCTGGGGAACCCAATGGATGCTCCTCGAGGATATTCCCTGTCTTTGGCGAGAAGGCTGTGACATCACAAGATTTATTTGGCTCTTTTCTAGAAGGTGAACAGTGCAGTGTATTTTGAGAGCAGATACTTTGTCAACTAATAAGGTAGACCTATTGTTCTTAGGATCCCACGTTGTCAGCAGTTTGGTCTTTTGTCAGAATAAGAATAGTCCAGCTTTGCGCCAGCATGCAGCATGACATCACACACCAGATCACGCTGTGGAAACTGTCATCAGTGGAATGCGGAATTTGTTGTGTTAACCAGCAGTCCAATAGTTACACTCAACTGGGGGGGGGGGGGTAATGTATGTATCCGGTAATGCCCGGCTATTGTTGGCTTCTTTTGTTTAAAGAAGCTAGTAGCTGGCTCGATGGTTGTGATTGTACGAGCGGCACAGTTTATTTTAGTGACACAGTATCGTCTGGCTCTTGGCCTAATCCTGCGAGCAGAAGCAGCTCCTGTCATTCTCAACAAGAGAATAGAATGTAAACTCCAACTCTAAGTTTAGTATGGAGTCGGATGAGTAGAAGCTATGGGATGCACTGTGTTTAACTATAAAGGTTCAATGTTTGTTCCATACCGTGCCTTCCCGATGCCCGTTCTATGGAGATGCCCTTATTCAGATTGCCTGCCGCTTCTCCCGGCACACACAAGGCTTGCGTAAAATGCCTAAAACCTTTCTTTCAGCCTCGTTTGTGTGCTGCACCTTTTAGTACGAAACAAATGCGGGGGAGGAGAGTCTGTATTTCCTGTGGTCCAGAAGAGATTTATCGGTTTGTTAGCCGGTCGGTTCTAGTTTTGTCATATCCTTTGAATGTTAGTACTGTCAGAAGCATTGCGTAAATCGCCGGCGCTATATAAATAAAAGATAATGTTTCCTGAGAGTTCGCCCTCTAATGGCAGCTGTTATGAACTGCAGCCATAAAACTGCACTGCTGAAGCTTGCCTCTGCTGGCTAAGTTGATTAAAATGTTCTAGATTTCCCATTGTTTTTATATTAAAACACAGTGGAAATGACGTATGGAAGATGGTTCCCAGGTCTTAGTGGTTCCTGTGCATGAATCTTTTGAGTCTCCTTGTCGTTAACTATTCGATAATAGTTATGTTTAAGTGGGCCCAGCGAATGGCTTTGATAGGACAATGACTTTCCCTCTTGTGGCTGAGTTTTAGTATTAGTGAATCCAGTGACCCCCGACATGTTAATCATACAAAAATGATTCCTTTTCTAGAATATGTAAGAATATTTCAACGAGTTAACCTACTAAACTAATCTAATTAGTTAGATCTAACGTGCTAACACAGGTACAATTCAGCCCTTCCAGCTACTGTGGGGCTGCAGAGATCTGCTTCATGATCTCTGTATGATAAGCCGGCAGGTCGATTGAAGTGGAAAGAGGGGGAAACAAACTTTCTTCTTCCGCAGGAATATTTAGAGTCACTAGTGAGGTCATCATGACATCACCAGGGGAACATCCACAACACAAATCTTGGCATTAGAGTCTGTTTCTTTTCTTCAACCAATCTTATTCTTACAGTACCGGTATTTTGTGTTGCCTGTATTAATAGAAAGCCTTACTTGTCATGAAAAAGCAGCACAATGTATAATTTGTGTGAGCACAGAAGGCTGAGGTTTGCGGTTGAACCAAGAAATGGCAAAAATGTCCTTAAACGGTTAACAGTGCAATACTCTGAGACTGGCTGGATTATGTGGCAAATGAGCTAGGTCTTCTTTATGGCCTAGGTACAGCACAACAGCTTCTTTGGTTTTAGATCAGAGAAGTTATATTATTATTTTTTTAAACCTATTACAATGTTAAGTTTGGGAGCAGAAAGAACCTGAAAATGTTGCGCACATTCTGGGTTTTCACATACTTTTTGATTTGAGAAAACATTTCTCATTTTATTGCATGTAGTAGATCTACTATAAATGCCATATAAGATGTTGCATTGTAACATATAAGATGTCTACAGTTTCTGCATGCAAATTTTATCCCCGTGTTTTTATATCTGGACAAACTCGTGTTTTTTCCCAGATTAGTGCGGGGAAAAAAACAGGCATGCTTGCCGTTTAAAGCTTTTTTTTCCCCTTCTCTTAAAGGGCAATCACGCCCTTTTTCCCCTTAATCTCCTTCCACAGAAGCTGCCAATCCTGCGTGGCTGTGGTCAGCCGTCTGTGCATGCGCGCTGGTGCTGGCAGTCTCTCTATGCATTCCAGCCCAGTGGCTTGGTTCACTGGGAACCAGTCATGCAGGCTTGTGTGCCGAGGATCACTTGGGGTGGAGGGACTGGATGATCATGGATGATGGCTGGGAGTGACATTTTTTAAAAAGTCACGTAAAAAAGAAAATGGTTCTGAATGTTCCTTTAAGCTAGGAAGAGAAATTAGAAGCGCGATGGGACTTTGAACCCATAACGGCCCCAAATACATAATAAAATATGAGCCTATTGATTGCGAAATCTATTAACGTACCCCAAAAGGTCAGGTGGTGTCTTCAATTGTGTTTTATACATAATACAGGATGTTCTTTCGTGTTCTATTGATTTAATGAATGTCATGTTTTTGTCTCTTTATCTTTTTTTTTCTATTTTTTTTTCTTTTTCCTATTTTACAAAAAAATAACAATCTGTTCTATCTAAATTGTTTAAACAATGTATTCAAATCCGATATCCCCCCCCCTTCCTAAGTTTTTACATTTTGTAATGTAATGAAAATAAATAAGTATTGCTGCTCATATACGTTGGCATTGCAGACGTGGTTCGTTTTGAAGCTGATTGACTGTGAATGGCGCCCTGAGTCGGAGCAAATGGGATTGGCAACCCCCCCCCCTTCTTGCTTACTCGGATCTTGCCAATAGCACTGCTTTCCCTGCTCCCTGGAACATGCAGGCAAATTCTTTACTTGCACGTTTCAGATGAGCTTCGCTGAATGTCTGCACGCAGGTTTACGGAAGCCCGTCCTGTCCCCTGGAAGAGATCACAGCTTGCGCAATCGCTTCTTATGTTTGTGTCCGCTGCCTTGGGGCGATGTATGTCTGGTTTCTAGTAGTGCTGCAACAACTAATCGATAAAATCGATAATAATCGATAATGAAATTCGTTGCCAACGAATTCCATTATCGATTAGTTGAATCGATTATTATCGATTATAAAATGAGGGTTTTTTCAGAGCAAACGCTCTGAAAAATGCCCCTCATTATATAATCCGTTTAGTCTGACTCACCGTCTCACAGCAGCA